>MNCI01033474.1:287360-465718 GCA_015680685.1 Gnetum montanum
GCGGTCAACTCCCAAAACATTGTTCCTATGCTGAACCCTATCGTGAAGGTAGGGAAGACATAGTCCTGGAGCATAACCTCCATTTTACTTGTGCTATTAGCACACTAGGTCTTGACACATGAAGTTCTGACAGTATAGTCAGAACGTAGTAAAGTTCACGTCCAATATTGCACACCTACACGATATGGACACATTAGCATCTTGTGGGGTCCAGGACACATGGAATCCAGACCATATTTCTCTCATACTCCTGGCCCTATAAATACCCTGGTAGACAATGCTCAAAGGGTTGGCATTTGCATTAACATTTTTGGGCATTAACAAGAGTATTTGGCTTGTTGGCTTTTTGTGTTGGCTAGTTGGCTTTTGAGTTAGCTTTCAAAAGGCATAGCTGGCATTTTTCTTGAGCATTCTAGTTATCTTTGAGCTCTCTAGTTGGCTCCAAACATCCCTTTGTGAGTCAAGAATTTTGACATACTAGAAAATTGATTAGCGAGTAAAAGAACTATGACTATATCTCTCGGTGTAAGCAGTGTCTCTCCGATGTTACATAACCTGTTGTACACCTTTTCGAATAAGACAAAGAATCAAATCTGTGACTTTGGGGCAGTGCATTTTCTCAACTGAGTTCATTTTTCTACCTTCTTATTAAAATCATTTTTTTGCATTATCTTCATCATTTTGCATTTATTAATCACCAATTTATCTCACACATTTCTCTTTCGGAACAAACGTTTACATAAGGTTAATATACACCGATTAAGTCCCTGTCTGATCGACCAGACTGTTTAGGGCATCCTGCTTCCATCTTCTCTAGCACAGCCCTCACATAGATTCAAGGTTAAACTATTCACTCGGTAACCTCTCGATGTTCTAGCCATCGATGTTTTCAGTCGCTATAGTTTTTGGTTCTAGAAGGATGGCCTTTGGTGCCTTTTCTGTGTCCTACAGGTAGTCCTACATGCTCTTTATACCCCATCCTACACTAGCGTAAATGTGACACCATTTTGTGGTTGTTTATGCATCGTGTAGTGCAGATTCGTCACAACGATGGTTCCTTTGGAACCCGGTAGGACGAAAAGCCTCCCATTTCCCATCAATTTCCATGGTTCTAGCTTGTAATCTCCTTTTTTTCATCACGCAAAGATGATTCCAACAACCACCACAATTTGTACCTCAAGCCTTAAGGCTCCTTTCTCAACCCAAAGCACCATGGGTGCTGAGAGGCCACCTAGCCTAGCACTGGCTCCACACCAGTCTCTTAGGATTCGACATTTGTCACCTAAGTCCTTAGCACAAGATGCAGAGCTTTATGACTTTATATGTGCAAAGATCCAAGCAGATCTGCCCCTAGATTGCCAGGAACTCAAGCACAAATGTAGTTTCGAGTTCCTTTATTAGAATGGGAGGGAGTTTGTCCCTAACCCCGACGTTTTCATCCCCTTGATGCAGACGTATCCATGGATCTTTGATCAGCTACTACGAGTCAGTAAGCCTAGGGAGTGGGACATGACCTCTCATTATGATGAAGCATTTCAGGATGGATAGGAAGATCTGGACTCCCAATCTGAGGGTGGTGGCCAGACTTACCCTCCAACCATCCCTCCTACCATGACCTTCAGGTCAAACCCACTTTTTTCCATAACTCCCTTTGTGATCTCCACAAATCTACCTCAATCCATGTTTTCATCAACCATGGGCAACCATCCTACATCCTCAGCATATCATTATGCGTCTCCCTCAGTTTCATACCCAAGCACTCTCCCTCCTCATTCTGTCCCATTCTCGTATCAAACACCAGTCACATCTACGATACCCTACGTACACACTGTGTCTACTTCATAGCTACCTAAGGCCTCGGCTCCTATTTCATCATTTGCATCTATTCCACCATCAGCGGTAGGTCCAGTTCCAACCGCATGATGGACCCCATCCACTTTGCTCCTTACTTTGTAGCCCCACCAGATGTCATAGTACCCTTACCACCAAGCATACCAAGTTCCACAGGTGTCACAACCAAGCACGGGACTATGGCCTATTCCATTGATCGCACAAATGGCTAACCCCGTAGCACCACCCATAGGGTAGTGGACCTCACAGATGACCCCCTTCACAAGGGCAACCCCAAAAACACCCCCAATGAGCCAAGTTTTTGCCCCTAGTACACTACCAATGATGGTTGCCCTTGCAGCCCCACAATGTCTGCATCGTCTCCTAGTCTAGATCAAGTGTTTCAACTTATCCAAACCCTTACTGAAGAGGTTAAATGCCTCAAAGCCACCGGTTTTGACATGGTACAGGTCATGGACTTCTACCATGACAACCCCATCAGCCCGGAAGTTCCCATGCTTGCATTACCCCTTGGGATGTCACTCCCCCACTTCACAAAATACCATAGGGAGGGAAACCCTAACGTGCATTTAGTTACATTTAGATCTGAGTCTTTGTTGCTACAACAATGGTTGCACACCATTATCCACATCTTTGCTATGTCTCTGATAGGCAAAGCCTTGGACTGGAACCGCGTGCTCCCACACTCCTCCATCTCAACATTGGAAGAGCTCCAGACCTAGTTCATGACCCGCTTCAAGTATAACTTGAAGCCCGAAGTCACGTTGGATCAGTTAATGGGTGTTAAGCAAGACCCACTGGAGTTAGTGCAATAGTTTATACAGTGATGGAGTGCTACCTTGAACGAGATCCATGAGCCTATCGCAAAGGCCCATTTACTAGCCATCTTCAAGGGCGCAGTGAACGATTTCATCAAATCCAAGCTGTATTACCTAGTCCCACGCTCCCTTAGTCAAGCTTTTGCCTAGAAAAAAAGCATCCAAGATGTGACTGAGGCCAATAAATACCTAGCCTATGTCATGTATAAAAATGCACACACTAAAATGGAAAAAGAGAAGGAAAAATCTACAATAGCCACGGTGGTGGCCGTGGTAAACGAGGCCAAGCCTAATAGCAACAATAACAAGAAAGTAGCAACAACGTCAACTAACCCCACACCTAATCCAAGTAATACTACCCAACCCTCCACATCGACACCAGAGGCATCAACCCCACAATTCAGGTCAGTTAACACAAGATCCAAAGAGTACACATTGATGACAAGGCTGCTACAAACTGGGTTTGGTGTACCAAATCAAACCCACAACAACATCATGCCTAAAGTCATTCAATGGAGCACGGGTAGTGGTAAAAGGTACTATCCACATTGATTTCATGGCTGGGGACCAGTTCCCCACGAGTGTAATGTTAATCCTGGTAGAAGAGTTGCTTGGGTTTAACCTAATCTTGGGGAGGTCATGGTTAGCCCAACTCAGGGTTGTCTCTTCACCCATACATCAAGAAATCCACCTACCTTATGCAGGTAGGGAGGTGGTGATCCACGGTGACGAAGTGACAACCTAGGCAATAAACAACATCGATATGGAGTAAGGTTCAGAGGTCATAACCTCCAAGAACGAAGTACCTATCTCCACCAAAATAACTTGTTTGGAAAAATAGCCGACACAAGATGCCAGCCTAGAAAATGAAACTACATGGGCCGAATTGCCTTTTCAAGTGGTAGACGATGATGCAAAGGAATACCGTAACAAAGCTCCTTGGCCTTATGCATCACCAAGCCTGTGATGGATCAAAAGGTAGTTGTAAGAATGATCGTTACTCATGTAGTGTAACCACTCCACTACTCCTTACCTAGTTAACACTTATTATGCATTTGTTTCGTCTTTGCTTAACATTCACTCGTCTACGCTAAGTGTCTAACTTGTTCTTTAAACCGTTCGCATAACATACATTGTTTACTTTACACTACGGCCCACTAAGGCCTAAAACTGGAAAAATTTTATCTTACCATCACCCAATGGCCTAAAACTAGCAATGGCCCGAAATGGCCTAAAACTAAAACGAGATGCTCCTAACCAATTTAATTGGTAAATAAAAATAAAATGAAAATAGATGTAACACATAACACATAAGAAAAATTGATTTTTTCATCTTTCATTTTTTCTTTCATAAATTAATAATGTTTGTAATATTTTTTAGATTCAAAAAAAGGGTCGGACGCTACGCTATGACCCCTTGTCCCTTCTCTTGTTCCTTGCTTCATTAGGCCCCGTGTTTTCACATGGATCCTACATCATGGAAAAAATGAGCTAGTTACCTAAAGCAATAATAAAGACTCAAAAAGAATTTATCGCTACGCCAAAAGGTAATTCACCTTAGATGTCCCTGCATTTGTTTTAGGGGGTATCTAATCTAGGCTTGCCACTAGGCAATGCAAGATCTTCTCTTCTATGATATCAGCCTAATTCCTATCGCCCAGATCAGTGCTTGCAGCAACTTTCTCCTTCTATATGGATGTCCACCTTGGAGGTTCTGGAGAAAAGGCGATAGCGACAGTTTTACCTGCATGGAAGGTCACTTCCCTTTTGGGAGATTCGCTCATTATCACCTATTGTATGAACTTGTCGTAAGCCCCATAAGCACCAATGATGTCAATGAATACCTCATAAGTATGTAACTTCATTGAGGCATCCCTGTATTGGTTACAGTAGGTGGCATGCTCTAGTTTATACATATTCTTTTGGTTTTTCTATGCCTACCCCCGCTTGTAAACCTTGGCACTGTAATTCTTCTAGTCTTGGTTATTTTAGGCTAACAAGCCAATTTGCATGCGCTGCTCTATTATTTCACGGGTGGTCTCATTGTTGCACCGCACAACTATCCAATACCTCGCATAGTCAATGAAAACCGTGCACCAACTGCCATCCTTGGTGTCTCAAGCCAATAGGAACTCGTTCCTAGAACGAAGATCTTGTACCTCAGAAGTCAGGTTGGCCTTTTCGTTCTCAAGCCTCTAAACCAATTTCTAGAGGTCTTCATTCACACGCCTGCATTCCCACAAGGAGTGTGCTGAATACAAGGCACATTGGCTTGCCTCTTCATATACACGATGAGGTACCTTGGTCATCTCCAATGGAAATTTAGGCACGGCGTCAACCTTAACTGCTTGTTTGGGATCCCACTTGAGATGAGAGGCTGCCAACCACTTAAAAAAAGAGGGGGCATTAGTTGCAGCAACATGGTAAATGCAATGATAATTTAGAGTCTAGTGTAGCACTTTAACTTTCTCACTTCTGGGTCGACCCTCCTTACACAATCGATCATGTCATTGACCACCCCTTTCATGAAAGTAAATTTATCAGGGGTCTCAATCCATGGTCACAGGTGGATCGAGGATGGGTTGAAAGTGTCAATGGTGGTGTCAACTACATGGTAAGACATGTTAGCTAAAGTGGAGAGAACCATAATAGGGCTAATAAATAGCGTAAATGACAGTGTCAAGCTCCTACCCAGCAAACCCTCAGGGCTGATAGCGGGGGGGTCTCCCATCAACACATTGTCAAATATGTGGTCAAACTCACTAGCATCAAAATGGAGCCCCTCTCCTTCCAGCTAACCCAATAGTGTAGCAGCATCCTCAATGCTCATGTGCCTCTCTGGCACTGAGCTACTCTCTACAAAATGATCATCAGCAAGGGTCTCACCCTACTTGCCAGGGGCCTCTTCGTCATTCGTCAGCCCCTTTTCTTCATTGGTAGGGGCCTCCTCTTCATCGACGAAGATCTCCTCTTCACTAGTAATATCTTCTTTAGCAGGGGTCCTTTCTTCACCAACTGAGGCCCCCTCCTCAGTAGCCAAAGCGTCTACGTTTTTTCCAATTTCCCTTGTTGTAGGAGCTGTTACCTCTTCTCCTCCTTCTTCCTCTTCTTTCTCAACTAATAAAACGTAATCGCAGTAAGCAAATAACATCAACTCAAAGCAGTTGCTACATTGAGCTACGCTACCTAGCATAACGCAGTGTAGCAAAAAAACTTAACTTACCAATTGGGGGCTACACTCTGTGAAGCTTGAATTGCAGCTTCTTCCCCCTCTCTTCGTTAGTACGGGGGGTCTCATCGGTAAGGCGAGACCTCTTGCATTGCAACTTGGTCATCACCATCTCTGCAATGAGGTGTTCCCCCCTTGTCACACTAATGGTGGTAATGGGGGGTGTCTCTCCCATGCTGTCCTTGGCCCAAAATATGCATGCCACCCAATCACTCATCATCATCAAGAATGAATCCCCAATAGCTTCCAGAGGATCCTGAGATCAGGTGGTATGAAAAACTTGGCAAATCCACAATTTGGAAATCTGGTTACAATCTTGTAGTACCCAGACCCCATTCTCACAGACTACCAAGAATTCCATGAAATGCCATAAGCAGGCTATGAAAAAGGCATGGTGCATGTTGAAACGGGACTCACGCTTCCAACGAATCTTGACCATTTTAGCCTGCATACCTCTGCAAAGATGCTTGGCCTAGTTGTAACAGGTCCCTTCTTCCATGATATCCCTCATTATTCGAGCTTGCTCAATCCCAATGATTTTTTCCTTGGGATAGTATCTTGGGGAAGGCACGAGCATGGAAGACAAGGTAAACCATTTTGGCCACCCATAGCCTAGCTTTCTCCATATAGATCCCCTTTTGATCCTTTCCAGCCCCTAGCCACTCCTCGGTGTCCTCCTAATTGTGTACATATTTTTTGGATTTTTCTTCCATGGGGAGACCATCAGAAGGAACACCAAAAAGATCTATGAACAATTGATCATTGACATCAAATACTACATGCACACCGTGAACATGTGCACAAAAGCGGTTTATCTTTTTGGAGAAGGATTTGGTTAAGAAAAGCATCTTAACAAGCAAGATGCTTGGGTTAACAGCCAAAAAGATGTCCATAGACCCAACCTCCTAAAGATTATGGACTAGCATGGCTAGGGCCCCATTGCAAAGCCAGCATTGGGTCTCCTCCACCTCCCCGTACTTAAAGAAGAGGTTGGTTTCATTGCACCCAGGGGCAATCAGAATCACCTCCTAGGATTTCTTTGCTACTAAAATGATTCATAAAAAAAACCAAAAAAAGAGGATTAGCAAAAAGTAAACATCATCTGAAAAAGTAACAATGAACTCACACTCTAGCGTACAAGATTTGAACAACATGGGAAATGGTGGGAGATCCACCAACACATCTTCAACGGTGAGTGGTCTAAGGGATGCCCATTCCCTATCCAACCAACCTGCTTCTTTACACTTCCCATAAAATTGGAAATACCAGGTTAGGTAGGTTCAGAACTGACCCCCAAATTGGCCTATCACGTCGGCACGCACATTCCCAGTGGAGGAAAACTCCCGCAAGGCCATTTTTGCCAATGCTAAGGTGTTTATGTCACAATGGAGACCACTTTTGTCAATAAAAAACCTCATAACACACACCAAAATTCATGAATACACTGTTAATACATGTGTCTAGCATAGCACAGATTACACAACAAAATATGTTCATAGAACTCACCCATCGACAAAATAAATAGTTCTAAGAGGGTTCTAAAAGCAAGTGCCCATGTGACAAGCAACAAACAACGTATTATACAAGTGATAACACTTATACTTAGGAATGTTCCAAATCTAGCTTAAGCATCTCAGGATTTTTGGACACTGGTTGGAACCCTCTTCCTACTCATTCCCAATTAACCCATCAGTCAAAAATTTCAGAATACCCCGATTTGCTCCAAGCAACAAGGTTTCTGTGATCAAAGTTGTTGTCTCCACAGATAAGTGTGACCAAATGATCACACTAAAGTATTGGAGGAGGAATTGTAGAAAGTCTCACGCGCCCTCTCACAACCAGACTGCCTACCGCTCCACACGTGCATGGGGAGGAGGGACATTGGCCACTGATTTGCTAAGGTAGCATAGGACTCCTACGATCTCCAAGATAATCAAAATGGATTTCAACATGATCCTGCATGATGAAAAACTAAATGTTTGCATAATGAATAAGCAAATTTTACACACAGTGTAGCATGACCCTCTTATTACATGTAGCATAGCATTACATTTTCATTACATGTAACGTAGTGTGATTTCATCAATTGCAATATATATATATATAAGCAACAAACACAGTGTAAACAAACAAGAACAAAGCAAGTCTTATAGCGTAGCATGGTTATCAAACTTCACATAGTACAACAACACCCAAGTGACACATACAAGAACAAGCAAACATACAACTATACAATAACGTAATTAGCACAACACTATGACAAGTGTAGAAATATGGAAAAATCAACAAAAAAACAAATTAAGCAATGTAGTGATATTGCAAATTCAACAATCTAGCAAAGAAAGGAACCTAAGGACCTCATGACATATAGGCATACCGCAATAAAAACACTAAGCGTAGGCAAGTAAGAATTTATTGTGCTACAGCCATCCCAACCATAATTGACCATACAAAATAATTCACATTGTACTACGATAAACATGCATATCATTTTTCAAATCACGCAAATGGCCAAACCCTCCTAATGATGGCACGTTACGCTAGCCATGCGCTAAGTTGTCAAGACTCACCCAAACCCCCGCGACAAGGCAATCGCCACAATGGTGGCCAAGGCAATACTACATGTAGCTATAGCGTAACAACCATATAGCCGCTATGGCTAACTAGCAATAACAACAACGTAGCAGCCAAAAAGACGACCAAAGTGAGGCAAAAAATGTGGATTTCAAACAATAACAATTGCAGAAGTCTGAAAAAAATAAAGGTGGCGTAACAACTTACCGAGTGGATGGAGCCTTCTCGAGCACTTCAACATGCACCTGGGTTAGATGCCCCAAAGTGTACTTGACTTTGTCCACCTTAGCGAGTCCTCAGTGCTTATGTTCACCTTTAGGTGCCATTGCTTTACTTGTAGATGCTATTAGCTGCTACACTACACCATTTTTCTTTCTCTCAGCATGATCGCGCTATGCTCTAGATGTGGGCTCTATGCTCTGACAAAGAAAACGATAAGTTTACCAGGGATAAACCCCTATTTATAGTTAACACGGTGAAAAGAACTTGCCATTTTCACACCCCCGAGTAATGTGGGATTCCCGTATAGCGCAACACTTTCATGTCACAATTTCGCTCATGTAGCACCATTGTTTGCAGGTGGGGACCAACCAAAAATTTCATCCCACCTTAAATTAGCAACTTACCTTTACGAAGCCTATGCTACCTGTTAACAGTCCACAAAGACCTTAAAATAATGATACTTTACAAAGTCCACATATATCATCCACAAAGACCTTTAACTAGTGACATTTCATAAAGTCTACTCATCAGTGGTCTGCAAAGACCTTAAACTAGTAACGTTTTACAAAGCCCACCTGTTAACAGTCCATAAAGAGCTTAAACTAGTAACTATCCCTTTACAACCTATTAGCTATCCGCAAAGACCTTAAACTACTAGTCTTAGTTTTCAAACTCCACCTATTAACAATCTGTTAAGACCTTAAATTGGTAACATGCGAACTCAACCAAATAATTGACAACTATTGCATGTTTCATTATTGTTTTGCAAGTACTCATTGTTATGCACTATGGCTACAAACAAGTATCACTTGACCAGGCTTCTCTTATTGTGGTAGGTTGAATAAGATGGCCATGTAGCATGATCTACACTCACTTCTAACATTGATAGGTCCTCATTGCAAGCTTGCAAGATATTCGAACTTAGAGTCAATAGATTGTGATTCATCTATCGATAACATTGTAGCAACCTTGGAAACGTCCCTAGATTGGCCAGAACACTTGGTCTAATTTTTAGAATTAGAGGCTAGGGATGTGACCAAGGATCCTCTCATCGAAGCACTCGTAACAACATCTAGAGGGGAAATAAAAACACTAAAACTAAGTTCCCTCTTAGATGAACAAGTGCAAAAGGATATATCCAGAGTCCTTCAAGATAACATCAAAGTATTCACATGGTCTTACAATGACATGCCAGGCTTAGACCCATGGTTAATACAACATAACATTGTATTGGATCCACGTGTTAAACCAATTAAACAAAAGGCTCAAAAAATTAAACTAGAAATCACACTAGTCGTACGTGATGAGATCACTAAGCTATACCAGGCAGGTTTCATTCATGTAGTCAATTACTGGGAATGGGTATCAAACATTGTTGCAGTTTCTAAGAAAATGGGAGGTATACGGATCTGTATAGACTTCCGGGATCTAAAAAAAGTAACTATTAAAGATGATTTCCCATTGCAAAGTATCGACCAACTTATAGACATCATGGCTAGTCATGTGTTATTATCCTTTATGGATGGGTTCTTCGGTTACAATCAAATTTGCATCAACCCAGAGCATCAGTTGACAACTACGTTCATGACCCCTTGGGGAACGTTTTGTTACACTATGATGCCCTTTGGTTTAAAGAATGCTGGAGCAACCTATCAACAAGCCATGACCTACATCTTTAGCGACTACCTCCTAGAGAGACTCAACAATTACGTGGATGACATAGTGGTCAATTCTAAGATGGATATCAATCATCCCATGGATCTAGATGTAGTCCTTAAACATTTTCATAGGCATGATTTGTGTCTAAACCCAAAGAAATGTGTTTTCGGCATTAGAACTGAACACATGCTAGGGTTTGTAGTGTCGGAGGCTGGAATATGAGTGGACCCTGACAAAGTTAAGGCTATCATTAACCTAGCACCCCCTACTAACCTTAAAGAATTACACAGGTTGCAAGGTAGAATACAATTCATTAGAAGGTTTATAGCAAGGTTGATTGACAAGTTACACTCCATGCAACACTTACTAAACAAGGGGGTTAACTTTGAATGGACAACACAATGCCAACAAGCCTTTGATGACTTAAAGAAAGACCTTTTACATCTCTCGATGATTTACCCACCATAGAGGGATAAGCCTTTCTATATCTACCTTACCACCTCAGACACATCTATGGCAGCACTATTATGCCAAAAAAGAGAAGACAGCTCTAAGATCCCAATCTATTACTTAAGTAACACATTAATAACATATGAAGCCAAATACAACGAAGTGGAAAGGAATTGTCTCTCCCTAGTGTTTGCACTAAAGAAGTGGAGACACTACCTGTTCCATAGCCAAGTAAACATCATATGCAAAAGCAACATAATTTGGGCTATCATGAATAACCTATATGAAAGTAGCAGGATAGCCCGATGGAAAGAAATAATAGCAAAATTCGATTTACACTATATAGCCCAATCATCAATGAAAGGACAAGCGATAGATATGCAGCTTTCGACCTCACCCATTGATGATCAAGCGACCATAGAACCCAAATTCCTTGATGAACACATTAGCAGTGTCAATTTTGTACCATGGCATTTTGAGGCCACTTTGAATTTTGATGGTACCTCAACCATGCAAGGTGGTAGTGCTACCGCCATTATTACATTACCCTCGGGGGACATGCAATCTTTTTCTTACCACTTTACATTCCTTTGTACGAACAATGTGGCTGAGTATGAAGGACTCCTTAGGGGCCTCTTAGATTCCCAGCAATTAAAGATTCAACATCTAGTAGTTTGAGGCGACTCTCAACTTGTTGTCAATCAAATCACTAATGTCTACACCTATAAAGCCTTGCATTTACAGCCTTACTATGATTTGGCCAAAAAATTATTAAAACAATTCACTACAACAGACATCCAGCATGTGCCATGTGGCAAAAAAACCATAGTTGATGCCTTAGCTATGCTAGCATTAAATGTTCCGCCACACCTGTTCGCAACCTTACCTGCTTCAATAATAGAGTGCATAGACCCTATCATCCAAGCAGTAGATGTAGCCTCTGTAAGTACTACCAACATCCAAGAGTGATACGCTAACATGAAAGCCTACCTGCAGCATGGTGAACCCCCACATGGTTTGACACCTACCCAAAGGGATGCAATCTGAAAGTGAGCATGATAGTATGCCCTTGTAGGAGATAACACCTTGCGTAAATGCTCCTTTGATGAAATACTATTAACTTGTGTTGGTGGGGAGGAAGCACAAAAAATCATTAGCGAAGTTCATGAAGGACTATGTGGAGGACACATAGCTCCCAGGGCTATGGCAGCTAAGATTAAATGCCTAGGGTATTACTGGCCTTGCATGGAATAGGATTACTTCACTAAAGTCAAGATGTGTGACACGTTCCAACACCACGCAAATCTTATACATGTATCACCTACTGAGTTGCACCCTACACAGATCACGTGACCATTCCAATGATGGGGACTAGATATCATAGGACCCATAACACCTAAGTCTTCTGCAGGGCATAGCTTCATCATTAGAGCCACCAAGTACTTTATGAAGTGGGAAGAGGCTATCCCCCTTAGGAAAACTATGTCTCAATAGGTTTGCCACTTCATCTTGGATAACATCATAATAAGGTTTGATCTTCCCATGACTATCGTAATAGAAAATGGGCCACAGTTTAGTAGTGTGGAAACCAAAACCCTTTGTAGCAACCTTGGCATTAAGCAATCTTTTTCATCACCATATTACCTATAGGCTAACAGTCAGGCAGAAGCAACGAACAAGGTCATCATCAACTTGCTTAAGAGAATGCCTAGCAATAGCAAGATGTGGTGGCATGAGAAAATCCTTTATGTGTTGTGGGCCTACCGTACGATGTGTAGGAAGGCTACAGGTAAGATCCCCTATAGCGTAGTTTACTGATCTGAAGTAGTCTTACCTCTTGAATTGTAAGTACCATCACTCGGATGATCCTTTCAAGCGTCATGAATGAAGCCCAAGCCCAGAACAACGAGTCAAGGATCATCGATTTTGACTCCATAGAGGAAGAGTGTGCACAAACACTGAGCTGTATCGAATGGTATCAGGACAAACAATGGCAAAGGCATCATGCAGACCTACATCGATGATCGATTAAAAAGGGGGACCTAGTCCTCAAAGCTGTGAATGAACATATAGACAAGTTTTCAGCCAATTGGGAAGGTCCATTCATAGTCACAAAAGCCTATGAGAATGGATCCTTCAAACTGGTAGACATGGATGGCAAGGAGTTCGCAAATCCTGTTAACCATTTATACTTGAAGCTATACTACATTTGACATAGAAGCAAGGTAAGAAACTAGTCCACTACAACTATAAACTGGCACCCATAGTCTGCTATGACTATAAACTGGCATCCATGGTCCACCATGACTATAAACTAGCACAGATAGTCTTCCATGACTATAAACTAGCACAGAACATCTGCTATGATGTTAAACTGGCACAAATGGTCTGCTACGACCTTAAACTGGCCCATCCACCGTTCACTACAATGATAAACTAGCACAGTGGTCTGTTAGGACCTTAAACTAGCACAACGATCTGCTGGGACCTTAAACCAATACATCAAATGATCTACTAAGACCTTAAACTAGGTTCACGGCACAACGTTCCAAACTTGCATCCACCATCACTTAGACAAGAAAGCATGCATAGTGCTAATGCAGGGTGGGGTATGGTAGTTCTAGAACATAGTTCACGATGACAAGAGAACATCCTCTGGAACATATGCTACACCACCACCCTTGACATCTTGCTAATCCTCCAAAGATGTCATTGGACATCTTGCTGACCTTCCAGAGCTACCACCACTGCAACCCATTTCCCTGACAGTAGCTTCCATTGTCAACACCTACTGTTGGAGTCCCAACACTATTGTGGCCCAGCCACAAAGTTGCTATCCTCCAGTCCCCACCATTATCTAAGCTCAATAGACATTTAGATGTTAAGCCTCTCTACTTACAGTTGAACTGCATGATTTTTTCCTTGGGCGGGGAATCTTAAGCACTTGCATCATCGCAACTCCTAGCCCCCTCAACACCAGCCTCTTCAGTGTGTCGCTATCAAGACTGCTATTGGCCTTCCTACTTTGTACGTCGCATGCCTTAGCAATAATTCCTACCACTTCGATGATGTCTAAAGCAAGTAAGGCCTTTACCTAACTATGCTTCATGGTTACATTTTGCTGGTCTGCTTTCTGTTGCACTTGTAGGGTACGAGCCGAGACAGCATCACTCAGAGATGCATTTCTCCAGGAGGAAAGGACACTGCAGCATTCCAAGGTGATTTCTCCAACTAGCTGAGCTACTTGGGAATGCACATCCTACCCTTCCTCATTACCGTTCATCATTTTTCTTCTTACACCCATAATTTCCCTTTTTACACCTCCTTTACAAGCTTTCCCAATGCATGTAAAGCCCTCCCATATGCTCAATCGCAAAGTCCATGATGCGCATAACGCAACTCACCTCATGGGAAGCATCTATAGGCAGGTCAAAGCCCCACATGGATGTAACGTAATTCATCTCAAGGAGGAAACACCTATCCTACAACAAAAAGGTTGTTTACAAATGAATATGGCTAAGTAGCAAAAGAAAAGTGCACAAGCGTAGCAAAGAAAAAGTGTGCCCAAAATAAGTGTTACACCAACTGTCTCACAATGACTATTTCTAAGCATTCTAATGAGAGGTTAGAAGCCAACGGAAGAAAGATACACACACGTTCTAATTCCCTCATAAGCACTCAAATAAGGGATCATGCAACAATTCATCTTTCCTTCTCCTGAACCTGTCCCCTCAAAATCCATCCTTTTCCTTCTTTTTTCCTACACAGCTACCCTGGTACTCCAAAGCATAGCAAAGTGACATCTGAGTAACCATAGAAGAGCAATGTTGGTGTCTTGTCCTTCATGGTGTTTTGTATTCTTTATCGATGTCTATTGGCCGAATCCTCCAAACGTCAACAAAGAGGGGCCAATGACACATCATAAAATTTTAGGACTCTCACACTTCAGCAAAGTCTTGGAATTTAGGCAAGGATTTTTACAAGTGTAGTGTCATGATAGTTCATGTTGAGGGTACACTGTCCAGTTTGGCAAGTAACAAAGTAATTGCAAAGACAAGGCAAGATTTAGTCAACACAAGGTGTTATGCTATGTAGCGTAGCATAGTGTAGCAAAAGAAAAGCAAAAAGGTCCATCTTATCAAGTGATTCCAATAAGAAAATGACACCTTAACAAGACTTCGACCTCCAAAAATTCTCACCCCACTTAATCCAAAAGTCTCGAGCAAAGTTTCTTGCTAAAAATTGATGAATTAAATGAGGAAGTAGGATATGTTAGCCGCTACATTGTGCTACGCTACATAGCATAGCATAGAGTAGCAATGATGCAAAAGTAGTGAATGTTTTAGACATGAGTTCCATGAGTTCAAAATCTCTCTTGCATGAAGGACGAAAGTTGCAAAAAAATGCTCTATGGCTCCAATGCACATTTCAGTCAATACTAGTGGCTATGCTATGCTATGCTACATAGCATAGCATAGTGTAGCAAGCAGCCACTTACGCTACACCAATGTGTTCAATAGCGTGAGTAGTGCAAAACTAGTACGCAAGCAACAAGACATCTTCAGGTAGCTCTAGAACTTGGTGACATCAATCTTCCTCACTCTGGCATCTCCCTAGCGGAATCAGTAGTTCCACTTTGTTTTGCATGTTAGCTCCCAAAACATTGTTCCTACGCTTAACCCTGCTCTTGAAGGCAGGGAAGACATAGTCTAGGAGCATAACCTCCATTTTACTTACACTATTAGCACACTGGGTCTTAACGCATGCAATTCTGACAGTATAGTCACAATGTAGCAAAGTTCATGTCCAGTATCACACATCTACACGGTATGGACACGACAACATCTTGTGGGGTCCAGGACACATGGCATCCAAACCATATCTCTCTCTCACTCTTAGCCCTCTAAATACCCTGGAAGACAATGCTCAAAGGGTTGGCATTTGCATTAACATTTTTTGGGCATTAACAAGAGTAGTTGGCTTGTTGGCTTTTCGTGTTGGCTAGTTGGCTTTTGAGTTAGCTTTTAGAAAGCATAGTTGGCATTTTTCTTGAGCATTCTAGTTATCTTTGAGCTCTCTAGTTGGATCCAAGCATCCCTTTGTGAGTCAAGCATTTTAACATCCTAGCAAATTGATTAGCAAGCATAAGAACTGTGACTATACCACTCAGTGTAAGAAGTGTCTCTCCAGTGTTACATAACTTGTTGTATAACTTTTCGAATAAGGCAAAGAATCAAATCCGTGACTTTGGGGCGGTGCATTTTCTCAACTGAGTTCGTTTTGCTACCTTCTCATTAAAATCATTGTTTTGCATTGTCTTCATTGTTTTGCATTTATTAATCATCAATTTATCTTGCACGTTTCGCTTTTGAAACAAACATTTACATAAGGTTAAGATACACTGATTAAGTCTTTGTCTAATCGACCAGACCGTTCAGGGTGCCTTACTTTCGTCTTCTCTAGCATGGCCCTCACATGGATTTGAGGTTAAACTATTCACCTAATAACCTCTCAGTGTTACAGCCACCAACATTTTCTGTTGCTACATAGAGCCCATGCCAAAATTCCTCCAATGTTGGAATGTTGCATTAAGTGAAATGCATGAACCCCTAGTAGAGGTACAACTATTGGCCATCTTCAAAGGTGTAATAAATGACTTCATTAAGTCCAAACTATATTATCTAGCCCCAAAGTCTCTTAGCCAAGCCTTTGCCCAAGCAAAAAGCATAGAGGAAGTAGCGCAAGTTAGCAATGACCCAACTTATGTTGCCTACAAAAACCAACATGCTCGCAAGCAAAACACAATAGTAGCAACAATGGCTGCAAGAACAAAAGCAACCAACTAGGGCCCAATAGCTAAGCAACCCAAGGCCCTAGCTAACAAAACTACCAACTCTAGTGCCAACTTGCCTACATTGGTAGGGGCCACCCCAAGGCCCAACTTTCAAAGCAAGGACTGCTCAAAGTATACACCACTACCAATGCAACCCTCTAAACTGTTGCAGCAACTCTTGAAATTCGGGCAAATTCAACATAAAAATGTATCAGTGATTACCCATTAAAAACATGATAGATACTGTGAACTACTAAGGAACCCCACATTAGCAGTACCAAATGAGCCCCTGATCCCACAACATTTTAAATTGGACCAATTCTGTCATTACCATCAATTGGCTAGTCATGGTACAGACAACTATCATGCTTTGCAGGATGACCTACAAAGAATAATAGAACGAGGCTAACTAGTGATCAACATGACAATTCAATCCAACATAGATGATGCTTACTATGTCATAAACTCCATTAGCATAGGTGGAAAGCCCAAACCTATGTAACAACCTCTTATGATCTGTGTGCCTCCTAATAAGGCAAAGGTCCCCATAGCCTCCACAAGAAAGAGGCCTCCCTTTTTTATCAAAATGCCACCTCAGGAACCCACAACACCCTTTGTGGTCAAAGTTCCAAACCAATCATCCACTAAGACGTTAAACTAGCATGACACAGCAACAAAAACTGCTAAGCAACCTTTTTTCATCAAGGTGCCACAACGCATTAGTCACACAACAACCCCTACAACAACTCCTAAACTACCCTTTGTCATAAGTGTCCCACAACATGATTACCCCTCACCTACCTAAAGCCCAATAGTGGGCAACATCTCAATCCCTCCTCCTTTAAGGGTTGACCCCACTAGTAACCCAGGTAGGCCTACCAAATGGCAACACAAGAGGATGAGTGAGTGCCTCATGACCCCCATGGCTGAAAAAAAGGCTATAATCAACAAGCAATAGCTAAACACTGGGGCCCCTACCCCCAAGCAGACCAAGCAAACCAAGACTGAGTCCCCTACATGAGAGATCTATCTCTCAAGCCATATAGAGGAAGTCAAGGCCAACACAATGACTAATGACAAGGACTTTGTAGCTGCACTAACCCAGGTAAAATAAGCGCTCAAGCAAAAGAACACAATGTTGAGCTTGTACAACTTGGTCATGACCTCATTTGCTTACTTCCAAGCATTGGCTTAGATCTTGGCCTCCATTCCTAATTACGGAGGACATCCTTGTAAATGAGGCATCCATCCGTGCAACAATGTTGCCCCCTACACCACAAGAATCAAGTTCAACATCCCTAGTGTTCCGCGACAATGCAGTCAAAGTCAACCCCGAACGAGGGGAGGTTACTACAGCTCCACTATCCATTAGCATACGTGTTGGGTAGTGCACCATCCGCAGAGTGCATGTCGATGATGGTGTAGCAACAAACGTAGTCTTGTACTCCATCATTGACAAACTAGGTCTGGTAGATGAAATCAGGCCAACCAAAACCACATGTCTAAAATCCTTCAATGGATCACATGTCACAGTCAGGGGTACAATCAACTTAGCCTTTGTGGCAAGAGAGCAATTCCCCACTAGTGCAGATTTCACTGTTATAGAGGAGATGTCAGGTTTCAACATGAATCTAAGCAGGCCTTGGCTAGCCCAACTAAGGGCCATCTCTTCTCCCATCCACCAAGAAATCCACCTTCCATACGAAGGTGGTCAAGTTATCATCCATGGTGATAACGCTTCCTCTTTGACTATCCACGACATAGACATGGCACAAGTTTTGGAAAAGGATTTTCTTGGTGATACACCTATGATAACCAACACAACACCTAAGGCTAACACACCCAAATGAATGGTTGAAGCCAATAGCTTCCTAGAGGATCCTAAGCCTTTCATGCTTCCTAATACATGCCTAGTTAGGAAGCAACTACATGACCAAGACATTCCCTTGGCCAAAAATGTGCTAGATGCTTGCCTACCCTTTACCTCTGCTTGCCATGCATTTTTGACTTTTGTTTACATTGCACTAGCCTATGCGTTTACATTTTTCCTACTCACTTAGATCACACATTTTGCTTTGTTTATACATTCGTCAACTTAGTTTACACATTACATTTGAAAAACATAAAAAAAAAACATAAAAAAACAAAAAACCATGGCCTGAAAAGGCCTTAAACTAGCCTACGGCCCAAAACGGCCTAAAACTATCACCGTTTGCATTGCTTTTATTTCAATCATACATTCTAAATCTATTTGTGAAAGGTGTTTCTTGATGTTGTTTTTCTAGTTGATTTTTATAGGATCTTGTAGGTACACATCATGACTACGCATGTAGCATTGCACCTTATACAAGCAAGGTAAGCACCAGTCCACTATGACTAAAAACTAGCACAAACAGTCTGCTATGACTATAAACTAGCATAGCTCATCCTTAGGTCATGACATTAAACAGGCACAAGGTAAGCCCCAATCCACTATGACTATAAACTGACATAGATAGTCTACTATGACTATAAATTGGCATAGCTTGTCCTTGGGTCATGACATTAAACTAGCAAAAGGTAAGCACCAATCTATTATGACTCTAAACTGGCACAGCTCGTCCTTGGGTTATGATTTTAAACTAGCACAACAGCTCATACTTAGGTCATGACGTTAAATTGGCACAACATCCATTTTCTACTACGACATTAAACTAGCATTCAGTAGTCTACTAGGACTATAAACTAGCACATCACAGTTTGCCAGGACCTTAAACTAGGCTCACGATCTACCAGGACTTTAAACTGGCATGTTGCTAATATGATTTGAGCACCTGCCATTGGTGAAACCCTTGGGACACTTGCAGCATTATCGCCTCTCAAAATTTTGCTAATTTTTAGGAGCATCAGCCATTAGTGCGACCTTCAAAGAACTCATAGCATCGTTGCCTTGGCACCTTCACTAGCTTCCTAAGCACTTGCAACTAGCATAACATTTGACACATTTGTAGAATCTTCGCATCTAACACCTATAGCATCTTCACATCTGAAATTTTCACTTGCATTTTACGTTTTGTAGTTTTCTTGTCTTCTCTGAGTTGTGTTTGTAGGATGAAGCCTTAGAGGTGTTCATGCAAAGATGCATCTCATCGCAGCAACAAGTTACCATGTTGCTCTGATGTGCATGATTGGACTAGTTAAGCCACTCAAGAGTGTACATCCACCTCATCCCTATTACAACCTATGCACGTCCACTCTTTCATCCCAATATCCTCTCATCCCCCACATACTCATTATTTCACATCCCTCTGGCATACACATTGTGACGTACATGGCATTCTCTTCACACCAACCCCTGAACTCATGATGGATGTAACGTAACTCTTCCCATGGGGAGCCTTTGTGGGATGGTCAAAGCCTAATTGTATGTAACATGAATCATCCCTAAGAGGAAACATCTATCCTATAGATGCAATGTGATGCATCAAAATAGAGCCCATCTTCTTGATGGCCAACTTGTAGCTAACATTCAGTAGTAAGCCGAACCTAAAGAAGGTTCACCTCACAAAACAAAAGAATGGGGAAAAGCACATCCCCAAGCAAATTGACAAAATTGTAGCTTTGCAATTGGCCCAACCTTAGATTAACTCTAACGCTCTCATAAGCACTCCAACGAGAGGTCAATGTTTCAGGGGTGAACCACTTCATGTCATGGTCACTATCAGCCATGTTGAATTTTCATCTTACATCATCATCCACTATTTGCATTTCATTCCCACAATTCAAATTTCATCTCTCTAGCATTGCCTATACTCCTTGTCCCCTACCATAACCTTATTTCCATAACACTCTTGAGCATGGTAAAATGACATCCGATCTTATGCTGACAAGTGATGTTGGTGACATGTCTAGTGTTGTGTTTTGTAATTCTCTGTCAACATTTCTTGGGCCACTCCTCCAAACATCAACAAAGAGGGATCATTGAAACACCACAGAAATTTTGGATCTTCGCACTTTCAGCATAGCACCATGTTACGTTGTGTAGCTTAGCGCAATGTAGCACCATGTCACGTTGTGCAGCAAGCACAGTGTAGCATAGTTTTCAAGCTATGTAGCATAGCATAGCGTAGCCAGCTTGACACTGCAAGCGTCTTGTGTCCCACATGTAACATGGGACGAGCATAAGCATGGTCCAACCCATCGCATTGCCACATGGCACCTAATCCATATTTTGGGCTAACCCTAGCCCTATAAATACCCTGGGAACCCAAGGGTTACATTCCTTGACCATTGGCATTCACCAAGGGCTGGAATTCCGTAATTATTGGCATTCCACAGTGGTTAGGATTCCTTGATCATTGGCATTCCCCAAGGGTTGGCATTCCACAGTAGTCAGGATTCCTTAACCATTGGCATTCCTTGGATGTGAGCCTTTTTAAGCACTTGGCATTTAGCATTTTGGCATCTTGGCACTAAGCTCCATGTGTGAACGAGACCCAGAGCCACCACACAGACAAAGAAGCAGAGTTGCACATCATGGCCCACTACAGCCCCCTTATGGCCTACAAAACATTGCACAATACATTGTAGTGGCCAACCTAGCAGGCATGGTTCATCATGATGAGTGTCAAACTTCATGACCCAACACCATCGAGGCTATGATTACTCTCCTATTGTGCCTATGGTACACTATGTATAACTTTGTGAATTAACCATGCTCCCTCTTTTGGGGTAATGCACTACTATTCTTAAATTCTATTGCATTTCTCAAGCATTTCTCTTTGGCATTTAGTGTAATGCTTATACTTTCTTACTATTTCATACATATTTACACATTCAGGTCATTGTTCTCAGGCTGAGACATCCTACTACATTCTAGCTAAGCTGGACCCAATGCCCACATGTAACGTAGTATAAACTCTTTTCATACATGATCATTTTAACATCATGTAAGTCCCTATTTGATCTAGAAGATCATTTAGGGCATCCCATTTCTATTTTCTCTAGCATGGCCCCCGCAGGGATTTGGGGTTAGGTTGTGCACCTGATAACCTCTCAGTGTTCCAACCATCGACGTTTTCAGTTGCTACAATGCCAAAGAGGTAATGGTATCTCTTGCAGAATATAAACCACTCCTAGAGATTTCTGAGAATTCCATGACCTTCTCAGTGTTTTTAGAGGAAGGTAAGAGGGCAACAATACTAGTGATGCAGCACCAAGGATAAGAGATAGTAGTAAAGGTGGTTCTTGATAGAATTACCAAAACACTCAATGCACCTACACCATTTGTACCAAATGTCACTATGCTTAAAGATGTGCAAACATCCACAAGGACCATAACCAGTAGATTAGGCATAGCACAACATGAAGAACTACTCGATCGACTAGTGGGAATCGAACAAGTGCTTCCAGATGTCTTTAATCTTCCAACTAATATTACTGTAATCCAATCGGAGCTACTAGAGGCAAGGGGCAAAAACATTATTTTGGAAGGGCAACTTGAAATAGCCAAAAAGCTAAACAAATACTTGGCTACTGAAGTTGCTGAATTAAGAGCCCAAATTGTCAACTTTGCATTTCTCAACCGAGCATTAACATGAGATGAAGCTCTCAAATAGCTTCACACTAGGCTAAAAGGGGTTGAAGGTGTGATGGAGATGGTGGTTTTCTACTAATCCTTGGTAGAATCCACCAAGCACAAAATTCAAAAGGCCTTGGATATAACCCACAAGAATAATGTGTAGCTGATCGCAGAGAACCATCGCCTATGAAATGTTGATGTGCATAAAAAATAGTTTACTGATTTTATCCATTAATAATAGGAGCAACTAGCTAGACCAATCACAAAGCTAAGGAGATTGGAAATTGAGAATAGAAACCTCTCCATGGAGGAGGTCTATTCCCTTCACCAAAAGGCTACAATAGAAGTAGCCACCTAGAAATTAGAGGCTCTAAAATTTAAGAGAGTCAAGGATCACTGTAGAGATGAGATCAATCTATAGAAAGAAGTAAATGAAAAACATATTGGCAAAGGTGAATGAGACCCTCCAAAAGCTCACACAAGGACATGAAATATGGTAGCCAACCATTGATGTGATTGATTAATACAATAAAGCAAAAATTCAACTAAAAGAGTTGCAAACAGAGAAAATGATGGAATACATGAAGCTCGCCACTCTTTGATACGTGAATCTAGTTATGTTGATTACTGGATGGCCATGGTCAAAACTAGAGAAGCAAGTGGCTAGCTTGTACTTGTTGTACAGGGCCAATTTCAAGCACCATAAGGACACTAAGCAAAAGCTTATGGTGGTAAACATTGAGCTCAAAGTTCTCAAGGATAAATAAATTAATCAAAGATCTACTGCTAAAAACTTGGCCAAAAGGATGAATGACTACCAAGAACTGCAGAACGTAGTAAAGGCATTTGATGTCAAATACAAACAATTCACTACCTAGTTTTTCAATGATAAGGAGCTATTCCCAGTCATGCCCTGTCTATGGGATATCCCCATTCTAGTCCACATTGGTGATTCCATGTGGACTATGAATGATCCCCAGAGCAAGGAGGAGAAGATGAAGGCATTACTAGATGTCTTTTGCCTTCCACTAGAGGTAGGAGCCATAGTAGGACAACCACAACTACCTCAGCCACCATGCCTACCTAAAGCTAGCTAAGGTCCTTCAAAACCTCAAGAGACTTCACTGCCTAGGACTATTTCATCTTCTTAACCACCTTCATGGTATCTAAGGATGTGTTACCCAATTCTGAGCAGTCATGTCATGGTATTTAGTTTTGTGTCATGAACACCAAAATTTTTGTAATGTGTTGATTTGTACACTCAGGCACTCAATTTTGTTATGTCAATTTGTTATGACAAGATTCATTCAATAATCCCATACCTTCCCAATTTTGTAAAGAAACTCGAGGACAAGTTTTCATTTAGTTGTGGGGGTATGATGAAGCATCAAAGTGTCATGTCAATAGGCCCTCATTAACATGGCCTCATCAATAGGCCCCCATCAAGGTAGCCCCATCTACGTGATGTTTCCCCATTAACAGTGCCACACTGATGTAGCATTTGTTACATCTATGAGGCTCGGTCAATGTAGCTCCACAATAAAGTCTATAAATACACACTCACCAGCCATGTTTATGGGGAGTCAAGTCATAGTTGTAGTAGAGCTCTTACAATTTTATCATTTGAGAGTTAGAATATTTCTCTGAGTGCCCACAGTAGGAGTTAGAAAGTGTACAGATCTTTATTCAAGCACTAATGTACCTAAGCACACCAATGTTAACGACAATAAAGAAAAGCCTTTTGATCAAACCTTACAGCACTTGAAATAGATTAATGATTTATTTCTGCATTTATTATTTTTATTAATTATGCAATTAATTAAGCTAATTTAGACTTTAGTTAATTAATTAATTAAGATAAATAGATTAAACACATAAGTCTGACCACTTCGAGCATAAACATGTATTTGCTTCATAATCCCAACAATGCTATTGCTTGGTTCAACTATTAGCATAGCACTTGGTAATTCTAGTAGTGATACATGGGTTCAGGACATGTACAGAAAGCAGGACCAAATACCTATTTTAGGATTAGTTAGATTAAATTAACTATTAAACTACTTTATTTCTCTATTTTAAGCACCAAGAACATAAAACATAAAATAATAAAAATCATATGCCTTGATTACACTTAACCATACCTTTGTACATCACAAGTGTAATTGGGAAGACAACGAATGATTGTTAGGGCAAAGTTCACTTCCTAGAGGCTAGTGTATTGGAAGACATAGAGCCCATGGAATTTGACTAGATCATGCATGAACACTTGGTGATTCATATGGTTGAGTGTAGGGGTACTTCACTACTCATCACCTATCAAGCATGAGTTGTGTTTTAGTTGTGGTCTTCCACTATGGGTTGTGATCAAGTTATGGTCAATTCATGTTTAAGGCAAATTTGATATAGTTTCTATTGATGGTTTTTCTTAATAAGCCACAAGTCATGGTTAGGACATGATTAGTTACCATGGATCATGATGAGATCATGATCTCTTGAATTATTCATTTTTAAAACTGTCTTACTATTAGAGCTTACTTCAACAAGTTTTCTCCTCTTTAAATATTGTTTGATATTATTTGGCTTATCTAGAATATGATGAATTAATAAATTAGATTTTGTAGTCAATTATTGATTTGTAACAAATTTTTTAGTCAATTGGACTTATTAAAATATTTTTATGTTTCTTCATCATCAACATTGATTGTATATGTTTGAATGCTTAAATGTTTTTTATTTATCAAGAGCTAATACCAAGTTATGTGGCTAGTTGGAGATGTTCTCCTTAGAGATGTTTACAAGGATGCACAAGTATGGCTCTTACTATAGATCCCATCCTATAGGAGAGGGGGATCCATGACTCACTATTCCCCTATTCAATGTCTTTGGAACATTAGATGTGAGTCTTGAATGATGCCTCTAGTGTTGATTTTTTTTAAGAATAATAAATAAATCCATGTGTATGGTAGTTTGGCCTTTAATATGTTTAAATAGTTTTCTTTGGCTTAGTACTCATGATAACAATTCATACATTTGAAATTAAGTCCAATGCATGCTAGCCTCCTTATTTATTAGTTGATGGGATGGAATGGATAATTTGGTCCCATTTATTTAATTTTTTGATATCCATATTTATGTATGATGTGTAATCCATGATGTTTGATATTTCTGTGCTCTAATTACATGTGTTTACAGGTCATCATGCCTTTACCTAACCCACCATGAGACTTGTCTTTGGATTAACTATAGGAGATGTCAAGGTTTCTTACACAATTTATATTGACTTTCTATTTTATTTTCAGGTCATTACAACTATATTTATTGCTAATTCTTAGATATTATGCACGTCTACTTTCTAGTTTTTGACTATTATCTCTTTTACATATTATGGCATTTCTAAGCATATGTTAGTTTATTTCTTTATCATGAATTATGTATTTTGATCCTAGATATTTCTATGCCTTGATGAACATATTGATACTATGAGATATTTTTGGCTATACATTATTTCAAACCTCTATGCTCTATTGTTAATTTTAGTTATTTATACTTTTAATTGTTATTATATTTGGACTATCTAGTATTTCTTATGATCTTTAGTTTTCTCTTTTTAATCATGGTATCACTGTATTCTCCTTCCACTTCCTTATCATTATCTTAGATCATTTTAATTTTTAGTTATCTCTTTCCATGATCAATCATTTATCTAGGCTTTTGTTACATCTGAAAACATTGGTGGCTAGAACACTAAGAGGTTATTGAGCGTATAGCCTAACCCCAAATCCATGCGAGGGTCGTGATAGAGAAAACGAAAACGGGATTCCTTAAATGGTCTAGTTGATCAGACAGGGACTTACCTAGTGTACAATAACTATGTGCAAACAATAGTTTTAAAATGTAACATGCTGAGGTTGAAATGAAAGAAGATGAGAGATGCACAATAATAAACACGCATCAAAGTATGCAATCGTGACAATAAGCATGAATTAGTACATAGAGATGCAACATATATCTAATAGCAAAAAGGAACGAGATTTCAGGTGAGAGAATGCACCACCCCAAAATTGGAAGATATGATCTTTATTTGGCTGATGGATGTGTACAACTAATGTGCAGTACTACACAAGCACAGCTGATAATGGAACGGTATGGTCACAACTCCCAAACTGCTGCCAATGGGGTGTTGACAGGAACCAAAGAGCCAATGCTTGCCGAGCTGAGATCTGCTATGCTGGGTTGAGGAGAGATTTGGGAAGTGCTACTGGTGAGAGTTGCTATTTATCAACCTTATATTCACCAATATCTTCACCAAAATTTACTACCAGAAGCCAGTTGCTAGGAAGCCCACCTTTTCCTTTTTAGAAGTCAACCCTTTGAATGTTGTTCGCTAGGGTATTTATAAAGCCAAGAGTAGGAGAGAGAGTGGTTTGGATGCCACATGTCCTGGGTCCCACATGGCACGAATCATGGATGTGCTACGTTGACATGTAGTGCTACGCTGCAATGTTACGCTGATGCGCTACGCTGATGCGCTACGCTAAGTGGAATGATGTCGCAAGTGAAACTTGCTAAGCCATAACCATACCATTCAAACTGCATGTGCCAGAATCTAGGTGTCATTTTTTTAAATAAAATTCAAATGAAAAGTGTAAAATGAGGCTTACGCTTTAGGACTACATCTTCCCCTCTCTTACGAGTAGGGTCAAGCATAGAGACAATTTCGGGGCTTGACAAGGGATGTAACAAGCAAAGCAAACTGCTAATCTTGGCCACCAAGGAGATGCTAGGGTAGAAATGACCATTCATGACAAGTCCTAAAGCTTCTGGAGATGTCCTCCACCTTCCTTCCAAGTGTTATTCTACTTACACTACTCAGCGTAGTGGTGTAGCGTGAATACCCACTTGCTACAATGTGCTATGCTACATAGCGTAGCATAGCGTAGCAACCAGTTTTGAGACAAATCTTGCTCAAAAATTGAAAATACCCCTCTAAGGCCTGGCAAGGCAAGCTATCTCAGCAACCAATCATTACACTTTTCATGTTGAAGGAGCCTAAGACTTCCTTGTTTCATCCCTAGGACACTTTTAGCCTCAATATTCTGGCTATGTTGTGCTACGTTGTGTAGTGTAGCAGCCAGTGTGACATGAATTCTAGCTTAATCTATAATTCTTTGTCAAGAGACTTTGATTGGGACTCGAGGGAAAAATGGGACAAGCAGTCTTGGAGGTTGGAGCATGGCCAAGTGCAATTCTTTCACTAGAACAACTTGATGGAGGACCTTCGTGCATTCTGACCCTGCTACACTGTGCTACACTATGTAGTGTAGCATCTAGTTTGTCTTGAATGTGAACTTACTATGTAAGTGCTCTATCATGGGATCTCAGTCATATGCTAAGGTGGTAATAGGACAAACATTTTTCATGGTCAAATTATGGGCAATTTTGTTCCCCATGCCAAGACAATCTAAGAGGAGAATTTCATCACTCTACGGCCTTGCTACGCTATGTAGCATATCATAGCATAGCACTTAGACAGAGGTTCTTTCTGGTGAAATTTACCCTATTTTCTCTGTTTCACATTGATCACACTTCAAGGATGAAGTAGGGCAGGCATCCTTACGGGCTGAACATCTGCCAACTACATCTTTTGCATCTGATCTAACACTTGCAGCAATTTTAGCACCACATGGCCTGCTATGTTTTGCAGCATAGCAGGCCTCTTAGTTAGAAAATTTGCTCAACTATTTAGTCCATTCCAAACACCTTCAACAACTCCTAGCTTGGCACTCAAGTGGACTATCGGTCGGGGCATTTGTCAAGCTAGACAAGCTAGAAAGTGTAGCAAGCTTGACAGCCTGAGAGATAGAAAATTTGCTAAACTGCATGGTCCACTTTCAGTGCTACTTTTGTGCAAACTAGCCTCATGATTGGGTTTTGTGTTGATTATGCTACAAAGGGAGATAGGCAGGCCTGGAAGTCTTAGGTGCTTATAGAGATCCTTGCCCAAATTTTGGGACTGTGTTGAGTCATGAGAGTCCCAAAATTGATGGTGTTTCAATGGCCCCTCTTTGTTCACATCTAGAGGATTTTCCTAAAAGACATTGACAAAGAAAAAAAATACCATGCTGAACGCAACACCTACACCGTTCGTTCGTGCCCACTTAGAAGATTCGTTGCTATGCTTAGGAGTGCTAAGAGGGCTAAGCATGATAGGGAAAGGGGGAAAGTTTGAGGAAGTCAGGCTAGGAAAAGGAAAAGTGTAGGATGCGTTGTTATGAGAGCTATTGCCATGGTGTGATCCCTTGTCAGAATTCTTATGATGGATTTGACACACATGAGTGTCTTTCTTTCTTTGGATTTCAACCTCTCATCAAAGTGCTTGGAGGTGGTCGATCCAAATCTAAGATGATTATGAAGCAACTGTGCTGGTTGTTTTTGAGACTTAGCTATATTGCCATTTTTCATTTTTTTTGGATGGTTTTTATGCTCTTTGTGCTTTTTTTTGCATACCCATGTTTATTCAAAGGCAACCTTGTCATCACTGTAGAACAGGTGTTTCCTCCCTAGGATGAGTTGTGTATCATCCTTGCGGGGCTTTGACCAGTCTACAGAGACTCCCCATAGGACGAGCTACATTACATCTGTCATGGGCTCAATGGTTGGGCATGTGAAAGGGTTTCACACGCATTGGAGAAACTTGGGAAGAATATGTCAAACATTGTAGGTATAGGGAATGGAGATTAAGTTGGCTAAAGGGAGAATAGGATATGCACTCTCAAGTAGCTAGGTTAATCGAAGTGGGTACTTTGGAATAATGTAGTGTCTTGTTCATGTGGTGGAATGCATTCTTGAACGACTCCATCTTGGCTTTTATCCTACAAACACAATAGAGAGAAAACCAGAAAAATAACCAACATGTGAAGTTAAGGCATGTGAAGTGAAGCTAGGGTGGCCATTGCTATGTCTAACGTGTGCAATGTACAAAGCAGGAAGGCCAGTGTAGGCTTCGACAGCGGCAAGCCGGAAAGCTTCAATAGCCCTATCAAAAATAAGCACTAAAGAGGCTAGAAGAAATGATGATGTAGGTGCTAGAGAATCCCTGTTGAAGGCAAGAGTCATGAAATCCAATTGCAAGGTGAGAAGACTAATAGCTAAATGCTTTTTTAGACTCTGGTGATGGTGAGGGCTAGAGGAATAGCATTGTGACTAGGCCACAATAGTGTTGGGACTCCAACAGCAGGTGCCGATGGTGAGAGCTATGACCAAGGTGATTGGTAGTGGTAGCAGTATCTCTAGAAGGTCAAAAATATGTCAAACAACATCTTTGAAAGATCAACAAGATGCTAGGAATGGTTATGCTGCATGTGTCCCAGAGGGTTTTTTCTTGACGACATGAACTTCATTCTGGAACTGCCACATCTCACCCCATTTTGCTTAAGAAGCTCGAAGATATGCCCACTCACTTGTTCATAAGGCCACATGTGTGAGCTGGGAGGTGTTACACTGAGAACCTAGTTTTAGGTCTTAGTAGACTGTCAGATGTGCTAGTTTAAAGTCCTAGCAGACCATGGTCCTAGTTTAAGGTCTAGGCAAATTGAGTTGTGCTAGTTTAAGGTCCCAGCAAACCATTGTGCTAGTTTAAGGTTCCAACAAACCATTGTGCTAGTTTAACATCATAGTGGATGGAGGATGGCTAATTTAAGGTCATAGCAGACCATGCTGTGGATGCTAATTTTACGTCATGGCCCAAGGACAATCTATGAATGCCAGTTTTATATCATGTCTCAAAGACGTGTTGTGCCAGTTTAACATCATAGCGGATGTTCTATGTCAGTTTTACATCGTAGCATATGTTCTATGCTAGTTTTACATCATAGTAGATGATCTATGCCAATTTATAGTCATAGCAGACTATTTTCTTACCTTGCTTCATGTTCGGTGTAATCTTGCATGTTAAGCGTAGTATGGCTTTAGGTACAAGTGGTTGACAAGATTTGGGAATTCATTGCCATTTACATTAGCCAGCTTGAATGCCCCATTCTCATATGCTTTTGTGACTACAAAGGAGCCTTTCAAGTTGGCTGAGAATTTTCTCGTAGGTTCACGAACAGCCTTGAGGACTAAGTCCCCCTTTTTGATCAGTCATTGGTGCAAATTGTAGTGATGTTTTTTCCATTGCTTGTCCTGGTACCACTCAATGTGATTAAGTGTTTAGGCGTGCTCCTCCTCTACAAATTCAAGGTCAATGATCCTTGACTCATTGTTTTGAGCCTCATCCATGTTATTTGAAAGAATCATTTGAAGTGATGGGACCTACAATTCAAGAGGTAACACTACTTCAAATCTGTATACAAGACTATAACAAGGTCTTACCTGTAGCTTTCTTGCATGTTGTGTGATAAGCCCAAAGCACATAGAGGATTTGCCCATGCCATCACCTCTTGCTGCTACTAAGTATCCTTTTCAAAAGGTTGATGATGACTTTATTGGTAGCCTCTGCTTGGTCATTTTCCTAGGGGTAATATGACGATGAAAAAGAATGTTTGATACCAAGACTTTTGCAAAAGGTTTTGCTACTGAATTATGGCTTGTTGTTAGTAACAATAGTCACAGGAAGGTCAAATCGTGTCACTATGTTGTCCAGAATGAACTTGCAAACCTATTAGGATGTGATCTTTCGGAGGAGAATAGCTTCTACCCATTTTGTAAAGTACTCAGTTGTGGTAATAATGAAACCATGCCCTACAGAAGACTTAGGTGTAATGGGTCCTATATATCTAGTTCCCAACATTGGAAAGGCCATGTGATTTGTGTGGTATGCAATTCAGTAGGCAACACATGTACAAGGTTTCCATGACATTGACATACATTGCATGTCCTTACTTTGGCAATGTAATCGCATTCCATGTGAGACCAGTAGTAGCTGAGGTGCCTAATCTTTACTGCCATAGCCCTGGGAGCTATGTTCTCTCTGCATAGTCCCTCATGGACCTCATCAAAAATTCTTTGAGTTTCATCCCCATTAATGCAAACTAGCAATATCCCATCATAAGAATGTTTGCATAGAGTGTTGTATCCTATGAGGAAATATTGCCATGCTCACTTCTGTATTACATCCCTTTGGGAAAGTGTCAGGTTGTGTGGGAGTTTGCCATGTTGGAGGTATGTTTTAATGTCATTATACCATTCTCGAGTATGTACTATACTTATAGATGCTATATTTGCTGTGTGAATGATTGGGTTGGTTCATTTCATTATCGCAACAAGTAAGGTGGCAAACAAGTGCAACGACACACTCAAGGCCAACATTGCTAAGGTCTCTACTATAGTGTTTTCATTGTAGGGTACATATTGGACATCCGAGGTTGCAAATTAGTTTAGAAAATGTTTGGCTAAATCATATTAAGGCTACAAATGTTTTTCTTTGTCAAAAAATACCTCTATGACTTGATTAATGACCAGTTGCGAGTCGCCTCTAATTGCTAAGTTTTTGATTCCTAACTCTTGAGCTGCTAGAATGCCCCTAAGGAGACCCTCCTATTCTGCTACATTGTTCATGCAAAGAAATGTGAAATGATATGCAAAATGTTGGATCTCCCTGGAGGGAAATGTGAGAATAGTGGTAGCACTACCACCTTTTGTAGTTGAGGCATGATCAAAATGTAGGATGGCTTCGAAGCTTGCAAGTACTGGGCTTATGCTATTAATGTGCTCATCTAGAAACTCAAGTTCTATGACTGCCTGGTCATTGGTAGGTGAAGCCATAAGTTGAGTAGCTATTGCTTGACCCTTTATAGATGAATGTGCTACATAGTGTAGATTGAATTTTGCAGTTATGGCTTTCCATTAGGCTATCCTGGTACTCTTGTATATATTGGTTGTAATAGCCCAAAGTATGTTATTCTTACAAATAATGTTTACTTGACTTGAAACAAGTAATGGCTCCACTTTTTAAGCACAAACACTAAAGCAAGACAATTTTTCTCCACTTCATTGTATTTCTCTTCATAGGCTACCAACACATGACCTAAGTAGTAGACAGGGATTTTGGAACCATCATTCCTCTTTTGGCATAGCAGAGTAGTGATAGAAATGTCTAAAGTGGTGAGATAATTATAAAAAGCTTTATCTCTCTATGGAGGGTAAACAATGGGAAGATGACCAAGATCTTTCTTTAACCTATCAAAAGCTTCTTGACATTGATTTTTCCATTCAAAGTTAACTCCCTTTTTCAGCAAGTGTTGCATTGGATGCAAATTATCAGTTAACCTTGTGATAAATCTTCTTATGAATTGTACCCTGCCCTGCAGCCCACGCAACTCCTTAAGGTTTGTAGGTGGTGCCAAGTTAACAATGGCTGTAACTTTATCAGGGTCTACACATATCCTCGTTTCTAACACCACAAAACCTAACATGCATCTGGTTTTGACTCCAAAAACACACTTTCTAGGGTTGAGGTAAAGTTCATGCTTGTGACAACATTGGAAAACCAAGTTTAGGTCATTCGTGTTATCAGTAGCTTTCTTAGATTTAACAACTATATCATCCACATAATCATTTAGCTTCTCTAAAATATAATCACTAAAGATGTAGGTCATCACTCGCTGGTATGTCACCCCTACATTTTTTAGCCCGAAGGGCATCATTGTGTAGCAGAAGGTTCCCCAAGGGGTCATGAAGGTAGTTACTAGTTGATGTTCTAGGTTTATGCAGATTTGGTTGTAGCTTGAGAACCCATCCATAAAGGACAATAAGGCATGACTAGCTGTACTATCGATAAGTTGGTCGATGCTAGGTAATGGGAAATCATCCTTGATCATTACCTTGTTCAAATCCTGGAATTCTATACAGATTTGTATACCCCTAGTTTTATTTGAAACGACAATGATGTTTGATACCCATTCTAAATAATCAACTATCCAAATGAACCTAGCCTAGTAAAGTTTAGTGATTTTGCTATGTATAGCTAATGCAATCTCTAGTTTGATCTTGTGGGCCTTTTGTTTGACTACCTTGACTCGTGAATCTAGTATGATATTGTGCTATATGATGCGTGGGTCTAAGCCTAGCATGTCTTCATATGACCATGCAAACACTTTGGCGTTATCATTGAGGACTTTAGAAATTTATTGTTGAACCTATGACTCTAGCAAAGAGCTAGCTTTTAATGTTCTTTCCTTCCCTTTGGATGTAGTCACAAGGATTTCGATAAGAGGGTCTTCAGCTACATCATCGACCTCTAAATCTAGAGTTTAGACCAGATGTTCGAGCTAGTCCAAGGATGTTTCTAAGGATGCTATGTTGGTGTCATAAGGGAAAGATTCCACGTCTATCAACTCTATGTTCAAGTTCCTCATGAGTTTGCATGGGGCCCTATTAGAATTAAGGGTGAACAGAGATCATCATACATAGCCATTTTTCCAATCAAACCTACCATAATGAGCAAACAAACCAAGTTAAGTGATACCTGCTTAAGACAACAACATGTAATGAATATATGCAAAGCAATGATGCAACATTAAAAAGTTGCTAGTTTAAGGTCTTAGTGGATCGTGACCATGCAAAATTACATGTCAAAAAATGCCATTTTAAGATCGTAGCAAACTGTTACTAAGCAAAATCATAAGTTAGAATTGCCAATTTAAGATTGTAGCGGACCGTAACCATGCAACGTTATGAAAATGAGGCAAACATTTTGGTGTATTTACATATTACGCTACAACTGTGTGCTATGCTACAATCGACATGGGGTGTCCCATGCTACGCTATAGTAGACAGGGATGTTTCATGTTATGCATGGGATGCAGAAATGTCCTACGTCACTCACGGGACATAGAACACCCTAGAAAATAATAGGTGTTGTAACCCTATAGGCTATAAATAGGGGGTTACCCATGGTAATCTTGTCACTTTCACTATCATAGCTAACACCCATAGCATAGCGCAGTTTGGTCTAAGAGACAACGTAGCAGTTGCAATGTAGCGGTCGATACACCTGAGTTTGTCAACAAGACAATGGCACGCAGGAGTGAATGTAGGCATCAGGGTCTCGCCAATGTGGAGGAGGGAGAATGCACCCTATGACGTCTCCCCAGGGCATGCATTGAGGAACAACAAGAGGCACTATCTACCCGGTAAGTTGCTACACTACCCTTGCTTACATTGTTCAGTTTAATCAGTGGGGCTATTCCCATGGTCACCGCACCTTCGGTGGCCACAATTGTCACATGTGCTACACTGTAAGTGTTATTGTCATGGCCTCAGCTACCATTGTAGCTACTAAGCTATGACTATTGCCGCTTCGGCTGCAACCACCATGGCAATTGCCATGCTACGGTTGGTACGCGACGCTGCCCTAGCCACCATTGTTAGGAGTGGAAAATGCACCATTTTGAGGGTTTGGGATGTTCTGCACAGTGTAGCGCACATTCTTGGCAATGTAACACATGTCCTAGGTAGCGTAGCATATGTGGAGAAGATTTTGATTTACTTTTGTGCAAGGGGAATAGGGCTGGGATTGTGCAAACATTGTGCATTTCTTCTGAGGCTGTGCTACTTGTGTCAGCATGACTGACAAGTTTTTTGGTACTTGTCACGCTATGTTGTCACGTTTCTATGCTACCATACTTGCTATGCTGCTAGGTCTACCACACTGCATGGGCTGTAGTTGTTACACTCTGTGTGACATAGCCACCACGTTGCCCAGGGTATGCTTGCTACACTACAATATGCGTAACGTAGCTGCTATGCTACGCTATGCATAATGCAGCTACTAAGCTATGCAAAGTGTACTTGTTACACTACGTCACGCACTATGCTACTATGCTGCACGTAACACACCTACTATGCTATACAGGACATGTTGCAAAAATAAAATTAATATTTGGTGAAAATTTGGGTTTGTTTCACCATGCTAGGGGCGTACTATTTCATACTTAGAAAATTTTTCATAAAAAATGGGATGATACGCTATACCGTAATGTTACTTGTACACTGTGAACTAATCACTTTATGCTACACCATGCAAGATCATGTTAAAACCCATCTTGATTGTGAGTGATCTAGTAGGGGTTTTGTGCTGCCAAAGTGCCCCTATGACCAATGTCCCTCCTCGTCATGCAGAAGTAAGGGACCAGGAGGTCTAGTTTCGGGAAGGTGCATGGGAGTTCCTAGAGTTCCTCCTTCGCCACTTCAGTGTGATAGTGTGGTCACACTTGTCAACCGAGACAGCCATTGTGCTTGTTGAAACGCTATTTCTCGAGGAAAACCGAGGCACCTTGAAGTTTATGGCTAATGGGTCTATTGGAGGAGAAGAGGCCAGGAGCTCAAATTGATGTCCAAAAGGTTTGAGACGCTTCTCTTGGGTTTGGGCTATGCCTGAATTTAATTGTTACCATAAGAGTAACACCTTGTTTGTTGCTCGTCACATGGGCACTTTCTTCCAGAATCCACCTAGGACTATCTACTGTGCCAGTGGGTGAGTCCTATAAAGATGTTTTAAACACATTGTATCATTTTTCTTACATAGTTTAAATATTTATCGAATTCTATATGTTGCCAGGTTTGTAATTGACAAGGATGGGCTCCACAATCAAGAGGGGGTATTGGCATTGACCCAAACAACCTTACAAGAATTCTCTTCTATCGAGAACGTGCATGCCAGCATTATAGAACAACTTGGAACCAAGTTTAGGACCTACCCAACCAATTATGCTAAGTTTTATCTAAAATGTCAAGAACTTGGATGGTTGGATGGTGAATGGGCCTCCCATCATGCACCTACCTTGGAAGAAGTTCTAGTGGAAATGCCACCATTCCCCACGCCATTCACACCTGGTGAGTTAAGTTATGCATGTCCCTTAATATGCCCTTGATTGATCAATTGATTGATTGTGTTGTCTTTGTTAATTTTCTCATTTTATCTAATTCTTGCAGTAGCAGCCAAATCCCAAGAGGTTATAGTAGTCACCTCCGGATGTGACAAAACTAACCTCTTCTTTAAATACGGTGAAGTGGACAAGACACAACGCTGGTTATGCAATGAGGCCCTAGCTACCCTTGTTCAGAATGTCTAGGAGGCTAGGCTTATGAACCTATTTTTAGTAGTAAACCCAAGCATTCCAGCTATAGAGATGCTCACCCTTATTAATTCTTTTTCAAAAAGGGTTGACCACTTTTGCACACTAGTGCATAATGTGCGGGTGGTGTTCAAGATTACTGACAGCCTTTTCACAGATCTCTTTACTGTCCCTTCTATAGGGGAGAGACTGGTAAAGACGTAAACCATCATGGGAACATAGAAGAGTGGCTAGGGATGAGCAAAGATCGAAAGGGGATTTACATGCAAAAGGTCAAGCTAGAGGTAGCCCATAAGGTTTACCCTATCTTTCAAGCTTGTGCTTTCCCCAAGTTCCTCTCCCAAGGGAAAATCCTTGGATTAGAGAAATCTTGGGTTATGAGGGATGTCATGGAAGAAGGGACTCACTATAATTAGGCCAAGTATCTCTACAAGGGTTTGCGGGCTGAAATGGTTAAGCTTTGTGAAAAGCTTGATGCACTTTTTAATGTGCATTTCGTCTTTTTCATTAATTGCCTATGATGATTTGCTAAATTCTTGGTGGTTCGAGAGAATGATGTCTGGGTGCTGTAGGACCACACCTAGATATCCAAACCATGGATCTACCAAGTATTTTACACCACTCGATCCTAGGATCCCCTAGAAGCTATCGAGGAGTCTTTTTCGATAACAACGAAGGATCGGGTGGGATGGCCCTTTCATGCACCAAACATCATTGGACAAGTGCCCCACTAACATAGGTAACGCAATAAGGGTGGGTCACCTTATTGCTGAAATAGTAAAATTAAAGTTACAGCACAAGAAATCTCATCCCGTGGAAGAACCTCCACACACCAGTGAAGAAAGAGGTAGAAGGTTGCGAATCAAGGTTTGCAAACTGCAACCCATAGTTGCTAGTGAGTATGGTTTAACTATTCCATTAGCTAAAGCTACCTTCCCCTTTTTTTTATATTAGACTAGCATGCTCACTTTAGATGTGTTTGATAGATGAAGAAGAAGAAGCTTTGGCCCTTGAGGTAGGGGCCTCTGCTATAGAAGAAGAGGAGGCCCCTACCACAAAGGAAGAGGCCCCTGTTGCAGATGAACCTTTTGTAGTGTGCCTCAGCACCTGAGGGGCACATGACCGTTGAGGATGCTACTACATTGTTAAGTTAGCTTGAGGGGGAAGAGCTACAATTTGATGCTGGTGAGTTTGATAGTTTGCTTAACAATGTGTCGATGGACGATCCCCCCACTCTCACCTCTGAGGGCTTGCTAGGTAGGAGCTTTGCACTATTGTTGATGTCATTTTTTAGTTTTATTTTCCTCTACTTCACCATGCTAACATGCTTTGTTGTGCAATGAACACTACTACTAAGGCTCCTGATTCTTCTTCCTCATTCTGCCTCCAACCATGGACCAAGATCCCAAACAAGTTTACCTTTATGGAGGGGGTAGTCGATGACATGATCAATCGCCTAAGGCAAATTGATCTCAAAATAGGTGTGTTTGCATTATGAAATTTTCACTTTGTGTTATTATATTTTTACCATCATCTCATAACTAATTCTTCCTCATGTTGGGTATAACAGCTTTTAGGGTGAAGTGGGACCCAAGACAAGCGATCAAAGTTGACGTTGTGCCTAAACTCCCCCAGAGGTAACCGAGATGCCTTCTAATGTATATGAGGATGTAAGTAAATGTGCACTATACTTGGCATGATATCTGTGGGAGTGCAAGCACATCAACAAAGACCTCTGGAAGTGAGTCCAAAAGTTGGAAAAGGAGAAAGCTAGCCAAGCGGTTGAACCAGAAGATCTACGATCAAGGAATGAGTTCTTGATGACCTGTGACACTTCCGATGGTAGTTGACATATGGTCATGATTGATTATGTAAGATATTGGTCTATTGTATGGGGTAAAAATGAGGCTACCTGTGAAATAATTGAGCAATTCTTGTAGATGGATCTACTGGCCCAGAAAGACTAGGACTTGAAAAATTATAGTGCCAAGGTGTATGAATAGGGGCAGGCATAGAAAAATCATAAACACATGTATAAGGTGGAACGTGCTCCCTACCATTATAAGTATCAAGATGCTTCTATTGAATTGCTTTCTCATAAGCTATTTCATGACGTGATTGGTGCTACCAAGGCCTATGAAAAATTTATGCAACAAGTGGTGGTGAGTGAATCTTCTGAGAGGGAAATGACCTTGCCTTCCAGGGAGACCACTGTTGCCACATTTTCTCTAGGGCCACCCACTTGGATAGTTGTGGAAAAGGGTAAGATTGCTACGAGCGTTGACTTAGGGGAAGAAAATTGGGCAAACTTGAGTGAGGAGGAGATACTTCGATGCTTAGCTGCTGGCATGGATAGAATACCTCTCAAGATGGACGTAGGCCCATCTCAGGTTAGCCAAGCTTTACTATATTGTATTTTATTTTATTATGTGATGTGATTTGACTCATTATTTTATTCTTGCTTTATGTAGGGCCCAAATGAGGATGCAGGACCCAGTGGGGCAAGGGACAAAGATACTGGCGAAGACTGATAGCCTATTGGCAAAAAAGAAGTTTTATTTTCTTTGAAATGAAATGCTTGTTGTTATGGACTTATTTTGAATATGAACTTATTTTTAATGAAAAGTAAAATTTTTGTTTTATTCCTTTTGGTTAATGTGTTTGTTGGTGTGCTTAGGCCCTTTGTTTTAGTTTAAGGTCATTTCAAGCCATTTCTAGTTTAAGGCCATTTGGAGCCATCGCTAGTTTTAGGCCATTTCAGGCCAAACATAATGTAATTTTTAAGAGTGATATTACTAGTTTTAGGACTTGGCAAGTCGTATCAATAGTTTAAGGCCATTTCGGGCCATAACGATAGTTTAAGGCCATTCCGGGTTGTACATAGGGTAATTTTTGAGAGTGAGGTTGCCAGTTCTAGGCCTTGGCGGGCCGTAGCAATAGTTTAAGGCCATTTCAGGTCATGAAAATAGTTTAACTAATGCTAACAGAAGAGACAATCCAAATAGAAAACTTAATGCAAAATGGAAATCATGTGAACAAAAGTATAAAATTTATTAAAGCAAAGTGGATGTAAACCTTAGTCATTCAACTATTTCCTAATCTGACATGGCTTAGGCAGGGTATAGGCTTAGGAAGCCTTACGATGGTTTTCCTCTACACTATCATCTACTATTTGAAAGAGCAATTCATCCCACATGGTTTTTTCGTCACTAGTTTTAGACGGTTTTTTTTTCAAACATGGAATTTTAGCATGAGTTGATGATTCATTTTCAAAGATTTCTATCTCTAATCCTTGCTCTATGTCTATGTTATTGATGGCTCAGGAGGCTATTTCGTCACCAAAGATCACCACCTCTCCACCTGCATAGGGTAGGTGGATCTCTTGGTGTATGGGCGAGGAGACAACTCTTAGTTGGGCTAACCATGATCTTTCCAAGATCAGGTTGAACCTAGGCATCTCTTCTACCACAATGAATATTGTGCTAGTGGGAAACTGGTCCCCTACTACGAAGTTGATGGTAACCGTTTCCTTGACCACAACATGTGCTCCATTGAATGACTTTAAGCATGAGGTTGTTGTGGGGTTGATTTGGTCTACCAGGTCCAACTTGTCCACTATGGGGAATGGTATCACGTTGGTAGCAGCCCCGTCATCAACATGTACACAAATTTTATACTGGCCTACCCGAATCATGATAAACATGGGTGCGGTAGTTACTTGACCCTTTTTAGGATCATCTCTGATGGCTTTGTCATGAAATGTTAACTGGGTTGGCCACATTTCTTCAGCCACAAGGGGGAGCATAATAGTGTGGATAGCTTTCTCTTTGGCAAGCATGTTTTCATTAATAGAAATAGATGCTAACATGCAAACCAAAGCCTCATGATGCACTGTAGAGGTCATTATCAAGTTGTATAAGCTCAATGTTGTGTTCTTTTGTTTCAAGGCCTATTTGACTTGTGAAAGGACATTAAATAAATCCTTCCCACTATCTGATTGTTTGTTAAATTTTCCTTCTTCTATGTGTCCTAGAAGAAAAATCTCTTGAGGGGGAGCAGCTTTGGGTTGCGGGCTTTTTGCATCAGAGGATGATAATTGCATGTGTGTGTTACCAATAGTGGTTGATGGTGAAGAGGTCATGGGAACTATGGACAAGGGGGTGGGCTTAGGCGGGCCCAACATAGTACGTTCTCTAGCCGACATTTCTACTAGGCATTCTTCACATTTCCTTGGATGAGCAGGTTGAGATGCAGTGCTTATCACCCTACTTTGGATAGTGGGGGGACTCACATGTTTTGGCACCCTGACAAAAAATGGTGCCTACATTTTTGTAATGGGACGCAATGTATTTTTGAGCACAAATGGTGCAGTAGATGTCTGTGGAGAGGCCCTAATGACAAAGGGGGTTTACAACCTGGTTGTTGTCGAAACTGTAGCATTGTGGGGGGGAGGTACACAAACCACGGATGGTTCATGTTGTGATTTTTTGTTGTCATCAATGCCAATGGCATTGATGGTGTAGCCTGCATTGTTAGTGTTCAAAGGATCTTTGTAAACATGCATCGATTAGTTTTCAGGTCAAACAAGACTGCTCTTATCCAAAACCAACTTACCCTGATTGATCATCCATTGGATGTTATCTTTTAACGCTAGGAAATAATCTGTATCATGCCCATGCAATGATGATAATTGCAAAAATGCTCTAGTCTGAAGTTCCTAGGTACTAGTGGTTCATTGGGCATACCCAAGGAAGGGTCTTGGAGGACTTCACAATACCTTTGGTGGTGTTTAATAGCCTCTTCTGACATTCGCTTATGTTGGATACACCCAGCTCCAAATAATTTCTTTAGACACTCTGAATTTAGAAGCTTATGTAATAAGGTATATTTTGAGCCATCCTTACGCTCAAAATTTGGCCTTGGCTACATTTTCACCATGGGTGTTGATGGTGAAGGTTGACTGGTGCTACTAGGTGTTGTGTTAGTGGTAGCTTTAGGCATTGTACCAACCTTTTTGTTATTTTTGGGTTTAGTCTCATTAGCCACTGTGGCCATCGTAGTTGTTGCAGCCTTCCCTTTTTCCTTTTCCTTCTTTGTATGTGTATTTTTGTAAGCTATGTAGGCTAGATCTCTACTAGCCTCTACTACATCCTGAATTCTTTTAGTTTGGGTGAATGCTTAACTAAGGGAACATAGAGCCAAGTAGTATATTTTAGATTTGATGAAATCATTCACTGCACCTTTAGAGATGGCCAGCAAATGGGCCTCAGCAATTGGCTTGTGTATTTCATTTAAGGTTACACTCCAACGTTGTATAAATTTTTGCACAGATTCTAGTGGTTCTTGTTTAATGTTTATAAGCTGATCTAAAGTAACTTCTAGTTTCAAGTAATACTTAAAATGAGTTACAAACTAGCTTAGCAATTCTTCCAATGCATAAATAGAAGCACAGGGAGGAGCGTAGTACCAATCTAAGGCTTTTCCTATTAGAGACATGGCGAAAACACGAATGATTGTGTGAGGCCACAGTTGCAACAACAAGGATTTATACCTGAAGGTTACCAGATGGGCATTCGAATCACCTTCCCCATTGTATTTTGTAAATTGGAGAAGTTGTACCCCAAGAGGCAACATAAGCACGAGAACAACCAGACTGATCAGGTTGTCTTGATAGAAGTCCATGACCTGGAAAATTTCAAAACTGGAAACTTTAGGTCGTTTAATTTCTTTGATTAGGGTCTGGATGAGTTGGAAGGCTTGCTCCAGACCCAGGGACACTACAGGGGGTTGTGAAGCTACAGGAGTAGCCATCACTAGCGGTGCTATTGGTGTGGCTACCAGTCCCATTTGGGGCACTATTTGAACAACCCCTATTAGCAATGTCATTTGAGAGGCCCACAACCTAGCAGGTGGTGTCACTGAAGTAGCTACCATTGGTGGCACTATGGATGTGGTCATCTATCCCATGGTTGGAGCATCCCACAACCTTGTGTTCAATTGTGTTATATGTGGAACTTGGTATGTTTGGGATTGCGTGGATTGTTGCACATGAGATAGTTGAGTTGTGGGAAAAGAGGTCATTATCGTCCACCATGCAGCCAAGGTTGGGCCTGCTATTGATTATGGAATGTATATAGAGGGGGGGATAGGAATGGAACTTACATGTGGTTGTGAGGTGGGCATGGTATGCACATACGGTAGTGTGGGCATTACAGACATTAGGTGTGGACTCGGAACAAACTGGGAAGGATGATTGGTAGGAAATGAGGTTGAAGGACCCGCATGCTGATATGTTGATGACATTTGGTGACTACCAATCACCAAAGAGGGTCTGAGTTGCAGCTGTGTCATGGTAGTAGCAACAAAGATAGGAAATTATGATTGGTGTGAATAGGCAACAGAGGTGGGAGGGATAGTCATGGCCATCTTGAAAAGGTTCATCATAGTGGGAGGTTGTGTCCCATTCTCTTCACCTACTTAATTGTATAAGTTGTTTTAGCATCCATTAATATGTTTCAATCAATGAGATAGTGGTATCAGGAGTAGGAATGAACTCCCTCCCATTCTGATGGATGAACTCAAAGTTACATTTTTCTTCAAATTCATGACAGTCCAATGGTATATTCGCTTGAATTTTTGCACACAAAAAATTATATCTCTCTTCATCTTGAGGCAGACATTTCAGCGATTGATGCTGCAATCTAAGAGACTACCGCAACACCCGCATTGGGCTAGATGATTACTCAGGATCTGCCATGTGTGACACAAAGTGGGACACCTCCATACTCATAGTAGAAATGGAAGTAGTATTGGGATTCATTTTTATGGTATGAAAAAGGTATAAGAGGTGAGATGCATGTGTGAAACAGTTAAAAATAGTACATTTTCATGCTAAACGACAACATAACATAGTGAATAGTGTATCATAGTAGATAATGTGATGCAGTAGACAACGTAATGGAGTAGTCAGCATAACATAGTGGAAGCGCTACACTGAAAAAATTGCTACACTACACAAAATGCAGGTAGCGTAACATAGTGGATAAGAAATGTAGTATAGAAAATAGTTTAAGAATCGCTACACTGACAAGATCGCTACACTACACGAGGTGTAGGTAGCATAATGTGGTAGACAAGTAGTGTAACATAGTGGACAAAGTAGAAACTGCTACACTAACAGGGTCACTACACTACACGGGACATAGGTAGCATAACACAGTAGATGGTCAGTGTATCACAATAAACATTTTAGGGCTTTCATCCTATAGTTTTCTAGAGGAACCGTCATGGCGACCAATCTGCACCAGCTAATGTGTAGACAACCATAGGGGTGTCACGTCTATCCTAGTAGGTGACAAGGTACAGATAGCATGCAGGATTACCCATGATAAAGGGAAGAGACACGGAGATTCAAGCCCTCCTTCTAGCACCAAAATATATTACGTCTGAAACGTTAGTGGCTAGAACACCAAGAGATTATCAAGCTTACAACCTAACCTCGGATCCGTGCGAGGACTGTGCTAGAGAAAATGAAAACAAGGTACCTTGAATGGTCTAGTCAATCAAATAGGAACTTACTTGGTGTACAATAACCATGTGCAAACAATAGTTTTAAAAAGTAACACATTAAGGTTGAAATGGAAGAACACGAGAGGTGCACAATAATAAAAATGTATCAAAGTATGTAATCATGACAATAAGCATGAACTAGTACATAGAGATGCAACATATATGTAATAGAAAAATGGAATGAGATTTCGAGTGAGAGAATGCACCACCCCAAAATCGGGAGATCTTATCTCTGTTTAGCTTATTGATGTGTATAACTGATGTGCAGTACTGGATAGGCATAGCTGACAACGAAATGGTATGGTCACAACTCCTAGACTGCTGCCAATGGGGTGCTAATAGGAACCAAAGAGCTAATGCTTGCTAGGTTGAGATCCTCTACATTGGGTTGAGGAGAGATCTAGGAAGTGCTACTGCTGAGAATTGTTGTTTATCAACTTTCTATTCGCCAATCTCTTCGCCAAAATTTACTACCAGAAGCCAACTACTAGCAAGCCCACCTTTTCCTTTTTAGAAGCCAACCTTTTGAACATTGTTCGCTAGGGTATTTATAAATCCAAGAGTAGAAGAGAGACATGGTTTGGATGCCACATGTCCTAGGTCCCACATGGCATGAATCATGGATGTGCTACATTGATGTGCAGTGCTACGCTGCAATATTACACTGATGTGCTACGCCGAGTTGAATGATGCTAGAAGTGAAACCTACTAAACTATGACCATACCATTCAAACTGCATGTGCCAAAATCTAGGTGCCATGTTTTTATAGAAAATGCTAATGATAAGTGTAAAATGAAGCTTATGCTTCAAGACTACACCTTCCCCTCTCTTACGAGTAGGATCAAGCATAGAGACAATTTTGGGGATCGACAAGAGATGTAACAAGCAAAGAATACTATTGATCTTGGCCACTAAGGAGATGCTAGGGTAGAAATGACCATTGATGATGAGTCCTAAAGCTTCTAGAGATGTCCTGCAGCCTCCTTTCAAGTGTTACGCTACTTATGCTGCTCAACGTAGTAGCGTAGCGTGAATACCTGCTTGCTACTCTATGCTACGCTACGTAGCATAGCGCAGTGTAGCAGCCAATTTTGACACATCTTGCTCAAAAATTGAAAATGCCCCTCTGAGGCCTAGCAAGGAAAGCTATGTTAGTAACCAGCCATTACACTTTTCATGTTGAAGGAGCCTGAGACTTCCTTCCTTGGGACACTTATAGCCTTAATATTCTGGCTACGTTGTGCAACGTAGCATAGCATAGCAGCCAATGTGACATGAATTCTAGCTTAATCTATAGTTCTTTCTCAAGAGACTTTGATTGGGATCTGAAGGCGAAGTGGGATAGGTAGTCTTGGAGGTTAGAGCATGGCCAAGCGTAATTATTTTGCTAGAACAACTTGATGGAGGACCTTTGTGCATTCTGACCCTACTATGTTGTGCTACATTGCACAGCGTAGCATAGCATAGCGCCCAGTTTGGCTTGAATTTGAACTTACTTTGCAAGTGCTCTATCATGGGATCTTGGTCATATGCTGAGGTGGTAGTAGGACAAACATTTTTTGTGGTCAAAGTATGGGAAATTTTGTTTCCCATGCCAAGACAATCTGAGAGGATAATTTCATCATGCTAGGGCCCTACTACGCTATGTAGCGTATCACAGCATAGCACTCAGATCGAGGTAATTTTTGGTAAAATTTGCTTTGTTTTCTCTACGTCACATTGATCACACTTCAAGGATGAAGTAGGATAGGCATCTTTGAGGGCTGAACATCTACCAACTGCATCTTCTACATCTGATCTAACACTTGCAACAATTTTAGCACCACATGGCCTACTATGTTGTGCAGTGTAGCATAGTGTAGTGGGCCGCTCAATTAGAAAATTTTTTGAACTGTTTAGTCCATTCCAAACACCTTCGAAGCTCCTAGATTGACACTCGAGTGGACTATCGACTAGGGCATTTATCAAGTTGGACAAGCTAGAAAATATATCAAGCTTAATAGCCTAGGAGATAGAAAATTTGCCAAACTACATTGTCCACTTTCAGTGCTGCTTTTATGCAAACTGGCCTCATGACTGGGTGTTGCGTTGACTATGCTACAGAGGGTAGCAAGTAGGCCCAGAAGTCCTAGGTGCTTGCAGAGATCCTTACCCAAATTTTGGGAGTGTGCTGAGTCACAAGAGTCCCAAAATTGATGGTGTTTCAGGTTCTATACCCAATTTAGTGCTCTCTAACATAAGGCTAGAAAGGAGGGTGTTACACAATTTATACTATAAAAAGAATCCTGCAAATAAATAATATCAATGTTAAGATTCATTATCATTTTAAAAATAAGTATCATAAAAGCTATCTAAATACATTAGTATGTTGAGAATAATATATGGGTTTATTGAGCAATTAGTATAACAATGCAAATATATAAGAATATTATTGATATTAGTGTGACATGATAGAAGAGAAAATAGAAGAATAAATATTTATTTTATTAATTTTTTAAAATTGATAGATAGATCTACTATTTTCTAGCCCCAATCCATCAATTTTTAAAAGTTTTTTTATTATTAAGACTAGTGGGGCTTGTCTCTTCATTGTTTTCTAGCATGGCCCCAATATTTTTTTATAAATTTCAAGGTCATATGATGTTATAATGATTTTGCAATTTGATCAAAAAATGGTTGTATGAATTTCTATCAAAATTCTTTTCTCACATCTCTCACATTCCACTATTTTTCTCCTATGAATTCTTGCTCTAATTCATAATTTTGTACTTTCAAATTATTCCAAGAATTCCATCATTCATCAATTCTCATCATCCAACAACTATATTCCTCCATCAAAATTTTATCAAAAAACTCCAATAAGTTATAATTAGTATCATTTATAATTTCTCACACTCTACATTCAATTTATTTCATCTTTTCATCATCAAGATCATCCAATTCAAAAGTTCAAATGTCACCAACAAGTTTGATTCTATTTTTCATTTCTCCTTAAGGAGAAATACTAATATTATCATTCCAAGCTATAGAGCATTCTAAGGAAACCTTCACATATAAATATCATCAAAATTTGCTCTTCCAATATCAAGATATTTGTAAAAGTTAGTTTTACCATAACTTGTGGTTAGATCATGGTATTCCATGTTTTCAAGCCATGAGTTCACCACAACTTATGGTATTACAAATATCAATATTTCTCATGCCACAACTCATGGTCAATCCATGGAAATTCATCAAAACTCATGATTGTGGCAACCAAAAACGTCGGCAGCTGGAAAACACCGATGGTTCATCCACTGCAGCATTCTTAACCTCGGATCCATGCGAGGGTTGTGCTAGATGAAATGGAACCAGGGCACCCTAAACAGTCTGGTTGATCATACAAGGGCTTAGTCGATGTTAATATAACCTTTCGTAAACAGATAATTTGAAAATGAAACTTGTAACGTAGAGTAGCGATGTTTAAATGTCAAATGCAAAAAGAATGGAAAACTGTATAAAATGCGACAACAAGTAGGAAAGCAAGGTAAAATGCAGTTAGGAAAATGCACCGCTTCAAGGCTACGACTTCACTCTATCAAGATGAATACAATCAGTTGCACGATGTTGTGAGACGCAGAGATTCCAAGAGTAACCAAGACGTGTAGAGCAAGATAGTTGTATGCTTGAACGTAGACTCAGGGGTCAACAATGCAAAATGATATGAGGATAGCAAGAAGAAGCAAAATAGAATGTCAAATGGAAGTGCTAACTGTTTACAGTGTCAAACAAGATGTTTACAATGCTCAAGAATATAAAGCTCACTTTCTTACTTGTCAATCAACAAAATTGCCACCTGTTCAAATTGCAAAAAGACTCGCCCCTTTGAGCGCTGCTCATTGAGGTATTTATAGGGCCAAGGGCACGCGAAAGATGCAGTTTGAACGCCACATGCCCTGGGCTTGCATCAACATGTCAATGCGTTAACATGTCTATGCTATATGGACATGCATGACTGTTGGATGAGCCTGCCACGTTGTAATTGCACTGTCAGAGCAACGGTGCAATTAGGTGAAGTGCATTGATGTAGCGTAACTGCTTGCCATGGTTTGCTATGTTTTGTAGTGTAGCATGTTTGGCATAGCGTAGCATCTTATTACGCTATGCTACGCTACGTAGCGTAGGGTAGTGTAGCTGACAGTTCAAAGCAAAAATTTGTGTTGTATCCTGTTACATGTGTTGGAAACCTTTGCAGTGTTGTGACTGCTTTTGGCATGTTTGCTACACTATGCTATGCTACGTAGCGTAGTGTAGCGTAGCAACTGTCCTTAGTTGCAAAAAATGTCAACAACATGCAAACTTTGCCTTAGACACTACAAAACATGCTAACTTGCTAATCCTGCCCTTTGAGATGCCTTTTGTTATTCTCGTAGAGTTGCTACGCTACGTAGCGTAGCATAGTGTACCAACCGACATGGCCTGCTTTTTGCTAAGTTTGCCACTTCCTAGTGAAGGAGCCATTGCTGATGGACTTGGAGTCGAGCGAAGCAACTATTTTCAAAGGCTAGAGGCACTAATTGAGTGCATCTGAAATCACTAAGTAGGTCGAGCCTTCCTAATCACTTGAATGACTATCTCCCAAAGCCTGCTACACTACATAGCATAGCGTAGTGTAGCACACTCTTTGATTAGAAAACCTGCCACACTTTTTTATGCGTTTTGAGCGTCGTCGACAACTCTCTGCATCACTTCTAAGTAGGCTATCAGCTGGATGAATTACCCAGCTAGAAAATTTTCCAACCTGCACAGCCTAAAACTCAAAGCATCCATCTCTTGATGAACTACCATGGCGCTGCCTAAATTATGAAGACCTGGTGAAGCAAGAATGCCCTAAAAATTTAGGGTGTTTCATTGGCCCCTCTTTGTCGACATTTGGAGGATGGGCCCAAGAGACATTGACAAAGAATACAAAACACCACGGGGGACAAAATGCTAACATTGTTGTTCGGTGATTACCGAGATGTCACTTAGCTATGCTTAAGAGTGTTGCATTGGTTTGCAGGGGGAAAGGGCTAAGCAGGGAGGAAGGAGGTTCAGGAAAAGGGTAAAGATGAGGCTTAGTAGAGTCCCTCGTCAGTATGTTCATGAGGGAGTTGTTCACATGTTCATGTTTACTTTCGCTGACCTTCGACCTCTCGTAGGACAGGTGTTTCTTTCCAAGGATGAGTTTTGTTACATCCGTGTAGGGTTTTGACCTACCTATAGATGCTTCCCATGCTATGAGCTATGTTACACACGTCATGAAATTTGCACTCTGAAGTAGCCAAGCTAGTCGAGACAGTCACTTCACGACACCGTAGCATTTGCTGCTGTGGCGAGACACACCTTTGGTCGATGCCTCTCCGGAACACACCCTATGAACACAAAGAGCAAACCAAAGGAAATAGCCATGATGAAAAATGAGGGCAAATGTCTTGCTTGATGTAGACGTTGTTGAATCTCTTGGACATCTTTGCTAGCGTACGATGTTCAACATAGGAAGGCCAGTAGCGGCCTTGGTGGCATCAACATGGAGGAGCTGGCATCGAAGAAGTGAGGAGTTGTTGTGAGTGTGGATGCTCTAGAATCCCTACAAAAGACATGCATTCTCAATTCAATTATGGGATCAGCTACCACATAGCTAAACGTCATTTGAGCCCAGATGTTGGAAGGGAGCTAGAGGATAACAATATTGTGGCTGGACCACAATACTTCCGAAACTTCCGCAGTAGGCACTGACCAAGGAACTACCGTCAGGGTGATGGAAAGTGGCAACGGTAGGTCCAAGGGGTCAGTCAAATGTCATACGACATCTCCAGGGGATTAGCAAGATGTCAAGAGTAGCGGCGTTGCATATGTTCCACATCATGTTCTCATTGCATCGTGAACTACATTTTGGAACTGTAATGCCCCACCCTGCATCGACACTGCGCATGCTCACTTGATGTGTACTTGGTGTAGATGCATACTGGGGACATACCGCGAACCCAGTTTATGGTCCTGGTAGACCATGTGCTAGTTTAGGGTCCCAGCAGATTGTTGTGCTGGTTTAAGATCCCAACAGACCGTATGTGTCAATTTAACGTCATAGCAGACAAGTTGTGCTAGTTTATAGTCATAGAAGACTAGCTGTGCCAATTTTATGTTATAGTGGACGTGTTGTGCCAGTTTTATGTCATAGCGGATGTTTGCACCTTTTCTAGTTTTACATTGTAGCGGACGAGCTATGCCAGTTTTACGTCATAGCAAACAATGCTCACCGTTGCTAGTTTTACGTCATAGCAGATGAGCTGTGCCATTTTATAGTCATAGTGGACTATGGTGAATCTATGTTAGTTTAACATCATAGCAGACGTTCTTACCATGTTCATGCTTCAAATGTAATACGTCTTGAGGTACGAGTGATTCACCAGATTTGCAAACTTGTTGACGTCCATTTCTACCAACTTGAAGGCTCCATTCCCAAAGGCTTTACTTGGCTGAGAATTTTCTCACATGCCTACGAATGGTCTTGAGAACAAGGTCTCCCTTCTGTATTGGTCATTGATGCGGGTTTGCATGATGCTTTTGTTGTTGCTTGCTCTGATAGTGCTCTATGTGACTCAGCGTTTGTGCTCACTCCTCCTCTATTGAGTTGAGGTCGATAATCCTCGACTCGTTGTTCTAGGCTTTGCTCACGACATCAAATAGGATCATCCACAACGATGGTACCTACAATTCAAGAGGCAACACAGCTTCAAACTATAAGGAGTCTTACTCATCATAGTCATGCATGTCGTCCTAGAGGCCCATAGCACATAGAGGATTTTCTCAAGCCACTCCCTCTTGCTATTGTTAAGCATTCTCTTTAGCAAGTTGATGATGGACTTATTTGTAGCCTTCGCCTACTCATTCACATGTGGATAATATGGGGAGGAGAATGATTGCCTGATGCCCAAATTGCATTGTGGCCCATTGTCAATTATAATAGTCATCGGAAGCCCATACCTTATCACGATATTATCCAGGATGAAGTTGCAAACTTGATGAGATGTCGTTTTCCTCAGGGGGATAGCTTCCACCCACTTAGTAAAATACTCAGTGGCGGTAATGATGAAGCTATCCCTGCGGAAGACTTGGGCGTGATAGGTCCTATGAGGTCTAGCCCCCATTGCTGGAAAGGCCATGTGATCTGCGTTGGATGCAACTCAGTAGGTAAAACATCTATGAGATTTGTGTATCTCTGGCATGTGTCACACGTCTTGACCTTTGATAGGAAATCATGCTCCATATGGGGCCAGTAGTACCCTAGGTGTCTAATTTTCGTAGCCATATCCCTAGGTGCTATGTGTCCACCACACAGTCCCTCATGTACTTCATTAATCACATTCCATGCTTACTCCTCACCCACGAATGCCAACAATATCCCATCATAGGAACGTTTGCATAGGACGTTATTTCCCATGAGCGTATGTTGCTGGGCACACTTACGAATTGCATCATATGCCCTGCGGAAGACTTGGGCGTGATAGGTCCTATGAGGTCTAGCCCCCATTGCTGGAAAGGCCATATGATCTGCGTTGGATGCAACTCAGTAGGCAAAACATCTATGAGATTTGTGTATCTCTGGCATGTGTCACACGTCTTGACCTTTGATAGGAAATCATGCTCCATATGGGGCCAGTAGTACCCTAGGTGTCTAATTTTCGTAGCCATATCCCTAGGTGCTATGTGTCCACCACACAGTCCCTCATGTACTTCATTAATCACATTCCATGCTTACTCCTCACCCACGAATGCCAACAATATCCCATCATAGGAACGTTTGCATAGGACGTTATTTCCCATGAGCGTATGTTGCTGGGCACGCTTACGAATTGCATCTCTCTAGGTAGATGTCAGTCCGCTTGGGAGTTTTCCATGTTGCAGGTATGCTTTAATGTTGGCATACCACTCCTGGGTGTGCACAGCACTAATAGAGGCCACGTGTCCCACCTGAGTGACAAACTCAGTACATTCGACAATTGAATTCGATAGACTTGAAAATGAGTGTGGTGGAATATTTAGTGCTAGGTGTACTATCCAAAATTGTCGGTCTCAGGCTAGAATGAAACAGAAACTTGGAGATCCCTGGACATGCACAGAAGACCCTACCTTCGTTTGAGGGCAAGCTGGAATTAACAAAGGTAGAGTACCTTGAGTGGTCAGCACGCAAATCAAGCAAGGATTTCCCTGAATGTACACCGATATACTGTATGCTGGGTTATACGTAAATGGCGTAACTAAAGTAAAATGGATTGTAAACGTACTGGAACGTAGGTAATAAGCATGCAATAATGAATGAAAGACTATAACAAATATTAGCAAAATAGATGTGATAATATTATTTGTAAAACTAAAAGTTGCAATGCATCGGTCTAATGCAGTTGTGAATCTGACACAAGGCGGACGAAGAGCCCCGGTGGATGTAGAGGGACGATTGTATACTGGTTTAAACTGCAGGTACAGCATGAAGGCCGTATGCTCAGCGTGCAAGGTTGAGGTCCAATGTACAGGGTTTTTGCTTTGCTCTCTGGTTTCTCAACGTCTCTGGTTCTTTTTAGCTCTGGTTTGCTCAAAATTGCCGACCCCGATCTAGTGAAAAATTAGGATTTTTATACAAGTTTTTACGTTAGACGCGGGTCTAAGAGGGGATGATTGGCCGGGGAGTGCTAGACTCTCAAGTCGGGTGACATGTGGCACGTTGACCGAGTGCTAAAGAATGAAATTTTACAAATGTACAGCTTGCTGCACGCTACCGTATACTGTTGTACGCCAGCGTATACTGCTATATGCCAATGTATACACGTTGGACATGTCACCTCGGAGACTTGATCAAAACAAAAGAAGTCGTTCGGCCTTCAGATTTGAATTCGGATGCCATGAGAATGCTACTTGTGGATGTTTAGCTTTGTTGACCTTGATCTGACACAGTTCTGGAGAGCTTTGATTGGTATACGTTGTGCTACACACTAGTCGTACACCTTGTACATGCTAGGCGTATATGCCAGGCGTACAAGCTGCATCTGCTGGGCGTATACGTTGGATGTGTAGGATGTACATGCTTTGTGTATGAACTCCAGAATGCATGATCTCAACACCTAATAATTACTCTATTCGTGTGAGTTGATGCTTTGTACAAAATCTTGCTCTGAAGTGTTGTTTCCATGCTGTCTTCGGGGGTTGCATGCCGAGTGTATACATCAATCATACATGTTGAGCGTACATGTGAGGCATGTACGCTGAGTTTGTACGCTGGGCGTATATGCTAGGAATGTACGCTGGGCGTATACGCTGATAATGCATACTTAGTGAGGACTAAGTGTCTTGAGCTCCGAAGTTGCCATGTTTGATACCAGATGTCGCCGTGGTCGTCTTTGACTCTGCTTGAAGATGTTTGTGGGGCCCTCAAGCTTTAGTCATGCCGGGGAGCATCATGACTTAGCTCGATTCTTGTTGGAGAAGTACTAAGCTCAAAATTTTGTGATGTTTCATTGGCCCCTCTTTGTTGACACTTGAAGGAATCGACCAGAGAAGCGTTGACAAAGAAGTGCAAAAACACCACAAGCAACTTGATAGAGACATTGTCCTTTGCCATCTGGCTAGACGTCATCATACCATGTTCAATAGTACATAGGATTGGAGAAATGAAGTTTGTAGCTAGATAGGGAAATGGAAATTGTAAGGATTAGTAGTCAATCAAGGGCGTGTGCATGGTGAAGAAGATGTCCAGGTACATGTATGGTTCATGCTTATATTTTTTTTTGTTTTTTTAGCAAATTTGGGATCAAAACAAGATGTGTACGTCCTTTGGTGGCACAAGGCTCTTACTTAGTGTTTAAGAGGACTTGTTGGCGCAACCAAAGCCATGTGATGATGTGTTGCGTTCTTTGGAGGAACAGGGTCGGAGGAACCTTTTGGCGGAGAGCCAAAGCCATGCAACGGGATGTTACTTGATTGTTTTAGACATGAGCGTTTGCTTTCAAGACAACTGTCGTCCCATCAAGGGCTTACGTGGGAAGGGCCGACATAATCTTATGCACATGCTCAAATGCCATGATGTGGGTTGCAACTGCTTAAGAGTGGGGCAATATGCAATAGTATGTTCAATGTTTCAGGTTGTACTGGGTGTGTCCAAGGTGTAACCAAGTAGAAGATGTTGAGGGATAGGTGGGATATGTAACGGGGAATGTACTAGTGAATGGCTTGATTAGTCTTGTCACGTGTGTTGTGAACAACGCCTCACCTTGCTTCTTATGACAAAGTGCATTCTTGTACAAACACTTCTGAGTGTCATCCTGCAAACACAACTCCAAGAGGACAAGAAAACCATGAGTGAGTAAGCAAGCTTAGACTTAAATAACCACTGATAAAACAAAGGCACCGGATGAGATTTCAGGCACTGTATATGAATAGCAACAATGTTGTTAGGATCGGCTGATGGTGAGCGATTCAACGGCTCTGATGAAGTTTGAATGCAACCACAGATCAAGGAACCAGAGATGAAATTACCAGTTTATAGTCATGGCTGACTATCATGGGTTAGTTTTATGTCATGACCTGTTGGACATTTTCTGTTTAGCGTCGTGGCGAACGGTATGTTGCCAGTTTTTAGTCTTGGCGGACCGTGAAGAGACAAACTAGTTTATAGTCTTAGCGGACTCTGGCGAATATGAATGTGGCAATTTACTGTCGTACTAGACAAGTGCTAGTTTATTGTCATTGTGGACATTCTATGGTATCAGTTTACTGTCGTGATGCTAGGACGAGCTGTGGTATTAGTTTACCGTCGTAATGCCAGGACGATCTGTGGTATCAGTTTACCGTCATGATGCCAGGACAAGCTGTGGTATCAGTTTACCATTGTGATGCTAGGACGATCTGTGGTATCAGTTTACCATTGTGATGCTAGGACGATCTGTGGTATCAGTTTACCGTCATGATGCCAGGACGAGCTGTGGTATCATTTTACCATCGTGATGCCAAGACGATTTGTGGTATCAATTTACCATCATGATGCTAGGACGAGCTATGGTATCAATTTACCATCATGATGCCAGAACGATCTGTGGTATCAGTTTACCGTCATGATGCCAGGACGATCTGTGGTATCAGTTTATCATCATGATGCCAGGACAAGCTCATACCTGAATCTATGCTCAAACGTGAAACAGTTTCAAGAACAAGTGATTGGTCGGATTTGCAAGGTCATTCCCTTTCATGTCAGGTAATTTGAATGCTCTGTTTTCATATGCTTTGGTGACCAAGTAGGGCCCTTCCTAGTTGGATGAGAATTTATCTGGGTGTTCTTGAACGGCTTTGAGCACAAGGTCACCTTCCTTGATAGGGCGCTTATGAACATCGTGTTGATGGCGTTGTCGTTGTCATTTTTGGTACCATTCAATCTAATCAAGGGCACGTATATGTTCCTCCTCCACTGAGTCCAACTCAAAAATGCATAGATCATTGTTTTTCCCTTCGTCAAGGAGTCCGGAGAGTGTGATCCTTAAAGATGGTACCTGTAATTCCAAGGGTAAAACAACTTATGAACCATAAACAAGACTATATGGCATTTTACCTGTGGAAGTCCGATGCGTAGTACAATAAGCCCACAGTGTGTATACCAGCTGCTTGTGCCATCTTTTCTTTCTTTGGGTAAGCATCTTTTTAAGTACTGTAATGATGGTTTTATTTGTGGCCTCTGCTTACCCATTTCTATGAGGGTAGTAAGGGGATGAAAATGAGTTTTTTATCCCTAGGCTTTCACAGAAAGTTTTGGTTTCGGCACTGCTGAATTGTGGCCTGTTATCAGTGATGATGGTCATGGGGATGCCAAAACAGGTCACAATGTTTTCAAGAATGAAGTTGCATACATTTTTAGATATGGTTTTTCTAAGGGGGACAGCTTCTACCCACTTCATGAAATACTCTATCATGGTTATGATGAAGCTATTCCCTATAGAAGATGAGGGTGTTATTGGTCTGATAAGGTCCAACCCCAACTTTTGAAAGGACCATGTGATTTGCGCTGTATGAAACTCATTTGGTGGGACATGAATTAGATTACTATGTCTTTGACAGATACTACACATTTTAGCCTTGGAGAGATAGTCATACTCCATGTGTGGCCAATAATAGCCTAAACATCTTATTTTCGTTGCCATTACCTTAGGTGCTATGTGTCCTCCGCATAGTCCGTCATGTACTTGCTCAATGATGGTTTGGGCATTAACGCTACTAACGCATGTTAGCAGTATGCCTTCATAGGATCGACAACACAATGAGTCCCCTACTAGTGCATATTGCCGAGAATGCTTTCATACCACGTCTTTTTGTGCATTCGTTAGATGTTGCGGTGTTTCACTGTATAGAAGGTACTCTTTTATGTCGTCATACCATTCTATCATGTGTGTTGTACTAACGGATGCAATTGGTAATGCATTGAGAGTATTGGTTATGGGTTTAGCACAACTGATTATAGAGCTTGGCAACATATGAAACATGTTAGGCGATATGTTTAGCGCTAGCGTGGCCAGTGCGTCTGCAATGGTATTATCGTATCTAGGGACATGTTGCACGTCCATGTTTTTGAATTGCTTCATTAAGTGTTTGGCTAAGTCACATTATGGTTGTAAATGTTGCGCTTTACATGTATAAATGTCTGTGACTTGGTTTAAAACCAGTTGTGAGTCTCCCCTGACCACAAGTCATGTGATGTCTGAAGCTAGTACTGCCATGAGACCTCTAAGGAGACCTTCGTACTCTGCTACGTTGTTGGTACAGTGAAAGTCGAAACAATAAGCAAAGGGTCGGCTCTCCCCAGAGGGATAGGTGATGATGGCGGCAGCACTCCCCCCTCAAGTGGTGGATGCTCCATCAAAGTTCAAAATAGCTTCATACTCATTGAGAACTATATTTATCGCGCTCACATTTTCGTCTGGAAACTCTGGCTCTACTGTTGCTTGATCGTGTGTTGGTGATGCAGTCATTTGATTTGCTATGACCTGACCCTTAACTGATGATTGCGCTATCTAGTGTAGGTCAAACTTAGCTATCATGGCTTTCCAACAAGCTATTCTACTTGACTCGTAAATTTTTCCTGTGATGGCTCTGAGCACATTATCCTTGCAGATTATATTGACTTGGTTATGGAAGAGGTAATGTCACCATTTCTTTAGGGAAAAGGTAAGAGCTAAACATGACCTCTCCACCTCATTACACTTCTTCTTATGGGCTACTAATGCATGGCTTAAGTAATAGACAGGAACTTCGGTTCCATCATCTTGTTTCTGGCAAAGCATGAACGCGATCGACGAGTCTGAAGTGGCAAGGTAGATGTAAAATGGTTTATCATTTTGAGGTGGATAAACTGTGGGTAGTTGAACAAGTGTTGTTTTAATATTTTCAAATGCTTCCTGGCACTGTGAAGTCCATTCAAAATGGACGTTCTTGCATAGCAAGTGGTTCATTGGTTTCAACTTGTCCGTTAATTTTTCTATGAAACACCTAATGAACTGTAATCTACCTTATAGGCCTCAGAGTTTGGTAAGGTTGCTAGGTGGTTTTAAGTTTGTTATGGCCTTAACTTTATCGAGGTCTACTCATATCCCTACTTCCAAGGCTATGAATGCAAGCATTTTGCCTATTTTGACTCCAAAGACATATTTCTTTGGGTTAAGTCTCAGCTCATATTTTAAACAACACTTTAGTACCAAATCAAGATCTTGTACGTGTTGTTCTGATGTCTTTAATTTAACCACGATGTCATCCACATAGTCATTGAGCGAGTGTAGCATATAATCGCTAAAAATAAATTTCATTGCCCTTTGATATGTGGCCCCAGCGTTCTTAAGACTGAAGGGCATCATTGTGTAGCAAAATGTACCCCACGGCATCATAAAGGTAGTCCGGAGTTGATGCTCTGGGTTAATGCGTATCTGGTTATATCCTAAGAAGCCATCCATAAAAGATAACAGGGCGTGCCCAGCAGTTGAGTCAACAAGTTGATCGATGTTGGGTAGGGGGAAATCATCTTTTATGGTCGCAACGTTGAGATCCTGAAAGTCAATGCATAGGCGAATGCTTTAGTTCTTTTTTGGGACAATGACCATGTTGGATATCCAATCAGCGTAGTCGACAGCCCAAATGAAACCTGTCTGATAAAGTTTGGTGATCTCATTGCGAACTGCCAACGCTACCTCAGGCTTAACCTTTCGTGCTTTTTACTTTACTGGCCTTAATTTTGGATCAAGTATAATATTGTGCTGGACAATTTGAGGATCTAACCCGGGCATGTCAGTGTGAGACCAAGCAAATGCTTTCATGTTGTCTCGAACCACCTCTTCTATGTCTCTGGCAAGTTGAGGTTGCAATAGTGTACTCAATTTTAATATCTTGATTTCACCATCAGGCATAGCGATGGGGGTTTCAGTCAACGGGTCTTCAGTGATGTTATCAGCTTCTATGTCGAGGGACTTTATCATACCTTTGTAGCTGTCTAGCATTTGTTGTGTTGAGGCTATGACTATGTCATCTGTTAATAAACCTAAGTTGATGGAATTTATGTTGATTTCTCTTGTGATCTTTTCATATGGTCCATCGATGGGCAATGGTGTGGATAAATGTTGATAATCCATCGAGGTTGCTCCTACCAATAAACAGAGGGAAGAGTGAGCTAGTAGGCATTGTTACACGTTCCTTGGCAACGTAAATCATGTGTACATGTATGGTGGTGGTTTAGCGTTGTACCATGACGCATGGCAATTTAAGGCCTTGCCAGGCCATATGTGGTAGTTTAAGGCCTTACCAACTCGTATGTGGTAGTTTAAGGCCTTACCGGGCCGATTCACCGTCCGTTGATGCTGTCTAGTTGGTGTATGAGCTGTATTGAAGAGTTTGCACCAAAATGTTCAATGTGGGCAACCGAAATTGGTTTGCCAGGGGATATGGTTTGGGGTAGCTTTTTTCATCTTGTTATTTTGTTTTGCATTTTCTGGCATTTTGTACTTTGAATAATTTTGATTAAAATTTAAACAAAAACAAAAAAAAGGCAAGGTGGCGGCCGTAGCAGTGGGGTAAACGCGGCGCTATATATAACATAAGGCTGTCAATTGTCAGAGGCAGCGTGAACCTGAATCAAACCAGAGCGTGAGCGTAAACCTAAGTCGCAGCGTAAGTGTAAAGCACCAAACCCCAGCATGAGCGTAGAGGCTCAAATCCCAACGTAAGCATAGAGGCTCAAAGACCAATGTAACTGTGAGTAGTGAACTCCAGCATGAGCATAGAGCAGCAAACTCCAGCGTGCAGGATCCAGCTCAGTGTGCAGGCTCAAACCTCATGTAAACTTGTCAGATTTAGCATACAGGATGCCAAAATGGGCAAGGGAAAGGAGGTAGAAGGCCAAGGGAGGAAGGGGCCCAACTTGACTTTCATAGAGGAAAGTGAGGCCATGCTGTAGTGTTTGCCTAGGCCTAGGATTCCATCGTGGCCTGGATCGGCACACAGGTAGGCTCTAATCTTATCTCAGTTAATTATTTTTATTTGTACTTGTTATCCGGCGTAGACAGTCTTTGCAGCGTATAGGGTCTATACGCTGAGCGTAGACAATTTTCACAACATGCAGGATCTATACGCTGAGTGTAAACGGGCTTCACAACGTACAGGATCTATACACTAAGCGTAAATAGTTTTCGCAGCGTACAAGATTTGTACACTGGGCGTAAACAATTTTGGCAGCGTGCAGAGTCTGCATGCTGAGTGTAAACGGGCTTCACAGTGTATAGGATCTATATGTTGGGTGTAAAGAGTTTTCACAGCATACAGGGTCTATACGCTGGGGGTAAATAGTTTTTGTAGCGTACAGAGTCTGCACACTGGGCGTAAACAGTTTTCGTAGCGTACAAGATCTGTACGCTGGGCGTAAACAATTTTTTTGGCAACATGTACACCGAGTGTAAACAGTTTTTTGATAGCGTATACATCGAGTGTAAACAGTTTTTTGATAGCATATACGTCGAGTGTAAACAATTTTTTGATAACGTATACGCCTAGTATAAACAATTTTTTTGATTTTTTCAAAGTATTGGCCCTCAACGTGGAATTTCGTTTCTCTATTTCATTTAGGTGTATAGCTGATTTATCATGGCATTCTGGTTATTTGCAGGGATCCTGTGCCTTTCCTCCTGGTGGTTGAGCTGGTTGGGGTACTGGCATGGTTCGGGCCCCTTGATACCGATGAACCTGCCCCTAATCTGAGTATTGATAACAATGGGGTATGGTTCGGGGAAGGGGCCTATGAATTTCTTGCTTTTATCCTAAACAGATTCAAGGTAGTGATATGGTCACACCTAAGCGAACAAGTGGCACGGAGCATGCTCGAAGCAATGTTACCAGGATCTTCAGATGGCGTCATGGTTTTCATGGTGGACATTGACAAGGGACCTCTTGCGATTGAGGAAGATCCCTCTGGAGGGCCCAAATCTACTCGTCCATTATCGCGCGTATGGGACTTATTGCCACGTGGGCCTCACTATCTCAATAACACCTTGTTTCTGGCTGGGCATGCGCACACATTATTTCAGAACCCTCTGGGTACGGTGTACAGGGTAGAGAGGTAAGGTCATTTAGTTTATCATTTTTATTTTTGTCGTTTAGTGTTTGCTCCTATTCTGACAACCATTCTTTTGCAGGCCCCAGGTTGATAAAGATGGGATATGCATCAATGATGATGGGCTTGTACTGGCTCATATCGCTTTAGAGACCTTCATGGTGGGTCCCACCCTCCGCGGAGTTGTATTAGCTTAGACTAAGGGAGACATTGTTCATTTCCATAAGCGATTTTCTAGGGCGTTTGCACAATCCACAGCTCGAGGGTGGCTGCATGGAGATTGGTCACGTAATGGACCAATTTTCGCTCGTGATACTGACTTGGGTTCTAACACCTCGAAGCCCACAACTGAAGGTAAGTGATGATATCTCTTTGGTGCCTTAGTTTTTTGTTCAGCTGCAACGTTGGTCACACTGGTGTTATGGTTTTAAATTTTGTTTACAGTTGATGTCCCCCTGGCGGAGACCCTGTTACGACAGGGCAGACTGAGAGCACCCTGTCGATGAAATTTAGGGAGATTAGTAAGGCACAACGATGGTTGCATACCAGTGCCCCACCATCTATTGTCCGTTTCTTGGATGATGTTGGCCTCATGGAGTTATTTACAACCACGAGCCCTAACATCTCTATAGCTGAAATGATTGGAATTGTTGATTCGTTCGACAACTTCGTCACCTATTACAGCACCCGTATTAAGGGTGTGAAAATAGTTTTTCATCTCTCAGCCGAATTCTTTTCAGACCTCTTCAGTGTACTGGCAGATGGTGTGAATGTGGTTTTGGACAGGGCACAAAAAGAGCTCCATGTGGTGCATGAGCTAGAAGATTGGTTGGGCATTGTCAAGGGCTCTAAGGGATTCCCTATGCAAGGGACGTCAAAGGTGGTGGAAGTTAATGAATTGTATCCCCTGTTTAGGGTACGGGTGTTTCCTAAATCCCTATCCTAAGTGAAGAGTCTTGGGGTGGAAGCCGTATGCATCATGCGAACCATTTTAGAAACTGGGATGCGTTATAATTGGGCCCAATTTTTGTTGTTGGGTTTCCATAGGGAGATAGTGTGATTGCGTTCAAACATTGAGACACAGTCCCATTTTACATTCACATTCTTCGTAGGTTATTTATGGCGCTTGGCTAAGTTTTTAGTGGTTCGTGCAGATAATAAATATGTTCTACGGGATCGTACTCAATTATCTTACCTATGGATTAACCATTTGTTTGAGATAGTTGAGTCCCAAGATGCACCTGAGGGGATTCATGAATCTATGTCCATCACGACAGAGGGGTCATCTAGTAATTCAATCCAAACACGTAATAATGTCAGGTTGGCACCAGACAATATGCCCTACACTGCAAAGAGAGCTAAACGGGTCATCAAGGAGACCATCGGGAAAGCCAAATCAAAGATTCTGAAGCACGAACGCCCTAAAGAGGTGGTCTCAACTGTGGAAGAGCCAAGGGTGAAGCGAATATGATTCAAAATGTCTATTTGAGGTAAGTAAGCTTGGTGCAGTTATTGTATTGTCATTTTCATCTTATTCATTTTTTTCATTTTGACCGCTTACATGAAACTAATGTTTTCAGACTTGAATCAGGAAGTGAGGAGACAGGAGCTAGAAACCATTATCGAGGAGGAGGAAGTTCCAACGGACTTAATAATTCAAGAGGAAGAGGTCAGCAAAGATCAGGTGGAAGGGACAGAAGAGTTGGCGGAAGACACCATGGAGACAGAATTGATCGATGACCGGGATGGTGTTGATGAAATGTTCAATAGCTCCCTTAAGGGAAGATTGGACCTTGGTGATCCTCCAAACTGGGAAGGGGATAGAGAACACGGTATATTCCCTTTTTTTATTGTGTTGCTTTGTGAATCGTTGTTTCCATCACATGATGTTTTAATTTTACATTTTTATTGCTTCCAGAAGAAGATATTGAAACTAGGATGATTCCCACGATGCGGTTGGAAGTGCCCATGAAAGTGGCTCCCCCTGAAACGACCGCAGAGGCTAATCCATCTCGTACTCATGAACCATTTACTTGGACCGAGATGCCAAGTAAAATGGATTTCATGACCAGTATCATCGACGAGGTGGTCGAATGTATTCAGCAAGCCCACCCTAAAATAAGTACAAATGTCTCGAGCATTTTGCAGCCTTCGAGTTTCATACCCCTTTTTTTCCATCTAAGATTTAATGCCTGTTCTTTTCGTGTGTGTAGGAGCCAAGCTGAAGTGGGATCCGTCTGAGACCGTTAGTATTGAAAGTTTGCCTGCACTACCGCCAGAAGTTGAACAGATACCAAGGCCGGTATATGAAGAGGTGGCGAAGGGTCTTGTGCATAACGCCAAATGGCTTTGGACCTGTAGGTGTTCCATTGAACAGCTATGGTTGCAAATCTAGGCAAAGGAAAAAGAGGTTTCCGAGTTATCAGTTGCACGTGATGATCTCAAGGCTCGGTATGAGTTCGCCTTGGCTAGACTAACAGGTGACCGTTCTTGGCGAACTTCTGAGATCACTTATACTAGATATTGGAACCTGCTAAATCGTCATGCATCACTGACTCAGAAACTAGTAGAGCATAAGGCCCAGGTAGAAATACTGAACCTCAAGTGTCAGGATTGGAAAGCTTTCACTTCTAAGGTGCGTAAGTGGGATCAGGATGAGAAGAACCACAAGCATCATTACAAGAAATCATTGAACGAAGTATCCATAGAAAAGCATCAGCTTGAAATGTTCGTAGAGGGTCTGGGTCTATGTTCTGCGTTTGATACCTTTGCTAAGAATACAACTGTGGAGATGGAATCACCCACAAGGGTAATTACAACCGCTTCTAGGGAGGTCTCTATGGGTTAATTTCCCTTGAAACATCCTACATGGTCAGCGGTTGACAAGGGGAAAGCCTTGGCGAACGTCGATCTAGGCCTTGATGGGACTGATTAGGCTAGCGTCTCAGAGGAAGAAATTCTCCGTTGACTAGAATTTGGTTTAGGGGGGTCTCCTACGGTAAGAATTTTGTTGTTATGAAATTTGTTCGTTCAGTAATGTTTGGGAGTTTTTTCTTTATTCTTGTGTTGATTGTTTCTTTTGTGTTTTATAGGGTCGAGGCGACGACGATGTTCAAGAAGGTGGCCCCAGTGGAGTGGGGACCCATGATGCCAGCGAGTCTAAAGGGGACGACCCTCCCATCCCTGATGTTTAATTTTTTTCTTTGAAATTATCTTGGCTCATATTTTTACATGAATCGTAAATTGAATGTTTTGAGTTGTATTAAACAGATGAATAGAATCAGTTAACTATTGTACTTGTCTAATTGTATATTACTACATGTATATATATATTTTCTACATAATTTTTTTTGTTATGGATTTTCAGCTTAAATGTAAACATGACACAGCAATGTAAAATTTTTTGATTCATTTTGTAGTTTAAGTGTAGTGCACGAAGTGGGAATGTGAGTAGGAATGTAATTATAAGCGAAGGATAATTGTGAAGACTTTTATTGATAACACGACAATGCAAGCGTAAATTCAAACAATGAATTGCAATTTGCGAGAAAAAAAAAGTGTAGGTAGATGGTCTAGTTTAAGGCCATTTCGGGCCACATGCACTAGTTTAAGGCCATTTTGGGCCATGCGTAAACAAGGGAAGTTTCAAGTGACACGGGTGGATTTCTCATGGTAGACCGACCATTTCTGATCGTGGCTAGTTTTATGTCATTACGGACATGATAGTTTAACGTCGTTTCGGACTTCAATGTCATTTATTGGTTTAGTAATTTTTTGATTTTTCTCATTTTAATGTTAGGAGTAGTGTTAACGGGTATGATTCTATATTCAGCGTCTCCTTCGCTGATCACGTTGAATGGTAATTCAGCCCAAGGGACGTCTGATGGAATAGTTCCCGCGTTGGTGCTTTTTGGCACTTCTGCATGTATTGTGGTTTCTATGTCAATTGTAGTTTCTAAGTGAGGTTGTACATGTACGATTTCAGGCCTGAGTATTTCTGTGTTGGGTAAATTTTCCTTTGTGTCTAAGAGATTATCACCTACTGGTTGCATACATCTTTGTTGCTCATTTGTATCATCTTGTTTAAGCTCTTCAAGCTTAACAACTGAGCCTTGATCTGTGTCTATATGTGATGAGATGTTAGGTGTAGCAGCCTCCCCATGTATAATGATTTCACCACCTTCATAAGGTAGGTGAATCTCTTGGTATATGGGGGAAGAGACTGCTTTCAATTGGGCTAACCAGGGCCTTCCCAATATTAAATTGAACCCTGGCATTTCATCGATGACCACAAAGTCAGAAGATGTGGGGAATTGATCCCCTGCTATAAAGTCTAAAGTCACGGTGCATTTGACTATTACACGTGATCCATTGAACAACTTCAAACACGTGGTGGCGGTTGGTCTTATTAGCTCTGTAAGCCCCAATTGTTCGACGATGGGATATGGCACTACGTTTGTAGCGGCTCCATCATCTACATGCACTCTATGTATCTTAAATTGATTTATTCATATCATTATGAACATAGGTGTGGTTATTACCTCTCCCGTTTTCTCATCCACTTTGATGTTGTCATTGTGGAAACTTAATGGCTTAGGAGTTGACCCTCAAGGCGAGTACATTACTGCATGAATTGAAGATTCATTTGGAGGTAAGTCTTCACTTACTAGGATGGAAGTTAACATGCGCACTAGGGCTTCGCGATGGGTTTGAGATGTTAACACCAGGTCGTATAAGCTCAATGAAGTGTTTTTTTGTTTAAGTGCCTACATGACTTGTGTTAGAGCTATTGCTAGATCTCTATTGTTGGGTGTATGTTTGTCGGCAGTGATTTGGTCCATTGGACCCAACAGTTTTATTTCATGCATAGTTGGTTTGTCATTTTTACCCGGAATCATTGATTTGGGTGTATCATGTTTTCCAGATGATTCACCCTCATAGCCTGTGTTTGGTTTATTGTTAGGTGATGTCATGGGTATTGCATTTAGCGGGGTAGGCTTGGGAGGTACTAAGGCTAGTCGTTGACGCTCCTTCTCCAAGCGTTCGCATGTAAGCTTGTCTGCTAGGTTTTCTCATGTGTGGCGTGGGAGTACAGTTGGTTTCGGAACCTCAGGTTTCTTTGGAACTCGTACTACGTATGGAGTAGGGCAGGGTTGCGGTTGGACGGTTGCATGCGGTTGAGTGTCAGGCTGGCTAGGCATCTTGATGACATAGGGGATCGGTTTATTCTGTGTATGCGAAGTGGAGGACTGGTGGTCACCAGGACATTCGGATGTCCTAACGACATATGGAGTTGGCCTAGCTAGAGGTTGTACCTCTGCTGTTGCGACTGCAGGTGATACTCGAACTACGTAGGGAGCGGGCCAAATAGGAGGTGTTTGTGTGTTTGCGGTAGTAGTGGCAGGAGGTACATGCACCACGTATGGTTTTTCACGTGTTAGTGTGATAGAAGTTGCTATGGCGAGGGGTATTCGGATGACATAAGGTTTTTGTGAGGAGTATGATGGTTGAGGCACAGATGTTTGTATAGTGGGAGGGATATGCACTACAAATGGTTTCTTAGGTACTTGCTGCTCATGATTAGAGTGTACAGTGTTAATGCTAGGTATTTCTAGTTCGTTATCAAAGTAGATGATGTTAATTACATATGGTGCTTCTTTAGCATTTAGAGGATCCTTATATACGCCCATAGCCTGGTTTTGTGGTTGGACCAGGTTGGCTTCATCAAAAGTGATTTGACCTCCGTCAATCATCTGTTGGATATCTTGTTTTAGGGTGAAACAATAATCAATGTCATGCCCATTACATTGATGATAATCACAAAAACTGTCCATTCTAAAGCCTTTTGGTATTGGGGGCTTGTCTGGCATTGCCAGGCTTGGGTTCTGAACCAGTTGACAAAACCGATCATGCCTTTGGACTGCTACAGGGACAACTATTTATGTTTCATTAGTCCAGCTTTCAAGAGTTGGTCGAATAGTTGCAATGGCTTCATGGGCAATGGCGTGTATTGAGAGGGGTCCTTCCTTTCAAAGTTTCTCATATGACCCAGTGTTGGGTTTTGTGATGCAGATGATTCAGGTGTTGTCGCAGGAGCGGGTTTAGCATAATTAGCAGGGGCAACAGGCAGTTTTCTTTATTGTCCTACATTTTCTTATTGTGTTTTCACTACTGCCACTATAGTTGTTTTAACCTTTTCTTTATCTTTCTTACTATGTTGATTCTTAAAAGCTAAATATGTAGGATCATGGCTATTTTGGGCTGCCTCCTCTATGTTCTTAATCTATACAAACGCTCAACCCAGAGTGCGTGCATTGAGATAATATAGTTTGGATTTGACAAAATCATTGACAGCCCCTTTTGGAATGGTGAGGAGATACGTCTCTAGGATTGGCTTGTGGAGCTCATTGAGAGCAGCACTCCACTGTTGGATGAATTTTTGGACAGGTTCAAGGGGTGCTTACTTGACCTGTATGAGGCTGTCAAGTGTTGCTTCAGGCTTCAAGTTATACTTGAACCTGGTGACAAATTGGTGTAACAAATCTTCCAGAAAAGATATTGAGTTTCATGGCAAGGCCCGATACCAATCAAGTGCTCTCCCTACGAGGGACATGAGGAACACTCGTAGAAGGGCATGTGGCCATGCCTAAAGTAGCGCACATTCTAGTCTAAACGTTATGAGGTGCACGTTGGGTTCTGTCTCCCTATTGTATTTAGTTAGCATGGGAAAGGATACACCCTTGGGTAATGTTAGAGGTGGAATCAAAGAGCTGATAAGGTCATCGTGATAGAAGTCCACTACCTTCAACTCTCCATCAAGGGCTGTTTTGAGCCGTTTGACCTCGTCAGTTAGCTCCTGCATTAGCTTTTTAGCATCAGCCCAGTCTTGGGCACTAGATGATATAGCAAGTTGGGGATGTTGTACGGTATACAGGTTAGATTGTTGGATAGTGGGCTGGAAGGCAGAAAGTTGTGTGGTTGGAGGCTGCACTTGTGGAATATTTGTAGTGGATGGTGCTAAGGGCGGCACGTTGTAGGTAAGGGGTTGTTGTTGTTGTTGCGGTTGTACCTGAGGGATGTTAGCTGGTAAGATTATGTGAGGCAGTATGTTATAGTGGGGGGTTGATGCGGTTGAGCACCAGTCGCTGTCCATTGCCTAGTCATGATTTGTGTAGGAATCCCTTGAACTTGTTGGGTTACAGTTGTAAAGGATGCTCCTTGGGTTGGGATCCGTGGTATGTAATGAACGGATGTAGAAGCTGGTATTACATGCGGCATCCCGATCACTCGGGGCAGGAAGGTTGCTCCTATATCATTTTGAGGAGGTTGTATTTGCGAGAATGGAGATATTGTTGCAATGGGGAGAATAGCAAGGGGAAGCGTGTTGAGTTGCACGTTGGTTACAGGAGGAATATGGATAAGCGTGGATGATTCTTGTTGAGGTATTTGTGCTTGAGTGATTTTAAATGGTTGGAGGGATGTAACTTCCCCTGTAGCTGGATGAAACAACGGGTTTGCATAGGTCTGTGGACTAAGAGTATGGTATGAATCTTCGTGCTCGGATTAAGCTATGAAGTCATCCTCCTCTTCCAATTGAGGATTTGCCAGAGACTGGTCTAGAGCCTGACTCCTTTGTAGGAGGAGTTGTGAGATGAGCTCAGAGTAGTGCTCTGGGAGAGGGATGATATCATATGGGGAAAGGATGAACTCATGCCCTCCCCTATAGAAGAGTTCGTATTGTCTCTTAAAATCCATTTCGGTTTGGTCTACAGCTAGGCTGGCTTGTATTTTTACGCATATGAAATTGTATTGCTCCTGAGTTATAATGTTAAATGATGGGTTCCTCCCTTGCAATCTGAGAGACCAGCAAGGCCCCACTGTGGGTTGTACTATGGGTTGTTGAACGGCCATGGTGCCTACAATGTCTGTGATGGGCTTGGTGGAAGCGTTGGTGTTCGTAGTGTTCATGATGAACAGTTGTGAGTATGACATGGTGGGAGGGGTATGAAACTGGTATACTTAGTACAGTGTACACCTACGTTCACTGTGTATAGTGTACAGGCTAGATCTCAGCGTATAGGCTTCAACGACTAATGTATAGTGACGGCCTATAGGTATATGTTAAAATGTGTAGGCAGAGTAGCGTACAGCGTATACTGAGTAGTGTAGACAGAGTCTACAACGTACAATGTACAGCATATACTGGGCAACGTAGATAGAGTCTACAGCATACAGCGTACAGCGTATACTGAGCAGCGTAGATAGAGTCTATGACGTACAGCGTACAGCGTATACTGGGCAGTGTATAGCATATAGCGTACAACGTATACTGAACAACGTAGACAGAGTCTACAGCGAGCAGCGTACAGCGTATACTGAGCAGCGTAGAAAGAGTCTACAGCATATAGTTTACAGCTTATACTAGGTAGCGTAGATAGAGTCTACAGCGTACAGCATACAACGTATACTGAGCAGCGTAGACAAAGTCTACAGCGAGCAGCATACAGCATATACTGAGTAGCATAGACAGAGTCTACAGTGAGCAACGTACCGCGTATACTGAGCAGCGTAGACAGAGTCTACAATGTACAGTGTACAACGTATACTGAGTAGCGTAGATAGAGTTTGCAGCGTACAGCGTATACTGAGCAGCGTAGACAGAGTCTACGGCGTACAGCGTACATTGTATACTTAGCAGCGTAGACGCTGGGAATTTTGAAGAACAGGATGCTGATCTAGGGATTTCAGAACTGGGTTTAGTGTCAACATGGTATGAGTTTGGGAAGATCAGGGTATGAGAGCATAGTAAGTTTTAAGTAGTTTCAGGCTCTCCTTCTAGCTCCATTTTCTGTACTATCTGAAATCGTCGGTCTCCGGCTGGAATGAAACAGAAACCTGGAGATCCCTGGACATGCACAGAAGACCCTACCTTTGTTTGAGGGCAAGCTAGAATTAACGAAGGTAGAGTACTTTGAGTGGTCCGCACGCGGATCAGGCAAGGATTTCCTTGAACATACACTGATATACTGTACGTTGGGTTATACGTAAACAGCGTAACTGAAGTAAAACGGAGCGTAAATGTACACAAATGTAGATAATAAGCATGCAATAATGAACGAAAAATTGTAACAAATCTTAGCAAAACAGATGTGATAATATTATTTGTAAAACTAAAAGTTACAATGCACCGGTCTAACGCAGTTGTGAATCTGACACAAGGCGGACGAAGAGCCCCGGTGGATGCGCAGGGACGATTGTATACTGGTTTAAACTACAGGCACAGCGTGAAGGCTGTATGCTTGGCGTGCAGGGTTGAGGTCTAGCGTACAGGGTTTTTTCTTTGCTCTCTAGTTTCTCAGCGTCTCTGGTTTGCTCAAAATTGCCGACCCCAGTCTAGTGAAAAATTGGGATTTTTATACAAGTTTTTACGCTAGAAGCGGGTCTGAGAGGGGATGATTGGCAGGGGAGTGCCGGACTCTCAGGTCGGGTGACATGTGGCACATTGACCAAGTGTTAAAGAATGAATTTTACAAGTGTACAGCGTGCTGCACACCAACGTATACTGTTGTATGCTAGCGTATACTGCTATACGCCAGCGTATACACGCTGGACGTGTCACCTCGGCGTACACACTTGATCAAAACAAAAGAAGTGGTTCGGCCTTCAGATTTGAATTCGGATGCCATGAGAATGCTGCATGTGGTTGTTCATCTTGGTTGACCTTGATCTGACATGGTTCTGGAGAGCTTTGATTGGTATACGTTGTGCTACACATTGGTTGTACACCTTGTACATGCTGGGCATATACACCGGGCATACATGCTGCATCTACTGGGCGTATACGCTGGACATGCAGGATGTACATGCTCAGCGTATGAACTCCAAAATGCATGATGTCAACACCTGATGATTGCTCTATTCATGTGAGTTGATGCTTTGTACAAAATCTTGCTCTGAAGTGCTATTTCCATGCCATCTTCAGGGGTTGCATGCTGGGCGTATACGTCGATCATACATGCTGAGCATACATGTGAGGCATGTATGCTGAGCATGTACGCTGGGCATATATGCTGGGAATGTACGCTAGGCGTATACGCTGAGAATGCATACTTAGTGAGGACTAAGTATCTTGAGCTCTAAAGTTGCCATGTTTGATACCAGATGTCACCGTGGTCGTCTTCAACTCTGCTTGAAGCTGTCTGTGGAGCCCTCAAGCTTTAGTCATGCCAAGGAACATCATGACTTAGCTTGATTCTTGTTGGAGAAGTACTAAGCTCAAAATTTTGTGGTGTTTTACTAGGGTGGCTAAGGCGTCTGCCACGGTGTTTTCATTACATAGCACATGTTGCACATCCGTAGTTGCAAACTGTTTAAGCAGGCTTTTTGCTAGGTCGTAGTAGGATTGTAGATGCATGGCTTTGTAGGCATAGATCTCAGTGATTTGATTCACAACTAGTTGTGAATCACCACAAATCGCCAGGTGTTGTATTTGTAGTGTTTGGGTAGCTGAGAGGCCTCTGGGTAGCCCCTCATATTCTGCCATGTTGTTGGCGCAGGGGAACGTAAAGCGATAAGCAAAATGGTGCATTTTCCTAGAGGGGAACGTAATGATGGCAGCTACACTACCTCCTTGTGTGGTCAAGGCATCGTCGAAGTGTAAGGTAGCTTCGAGATGCGATGGAACGGTATTGATGGTGCTAACATGTTCATCTAGGAATTTAGGATCTATGGTTGCCTGGTCGTCGACAGGTGAGGCTATAAGTTGCGTTGCTACAGCTTGACTCTTCATCGACAACTGGTTCACATAGTGCAAGTCAAATTCCATGGTTATTGCTTTCCATCAGGCTATCCTGCTACTTTCTTATAGGTTGTTAGTGATAGCCCGGAGTATGTTGCTTTTGCAAATGATCTTGGTTGTACTGTGAAATAGATAATGCCTTCACTTTTTTAATGCAAATACTAAGGCAAGGCAAGTCCTCTCTACTTCATTGTACTTCACCTCATATGCTACTAATGCATGACTCAAATAGTACATTTGTATCTCAGATCCGTCGTCTCATTTCTAACATAACAGTGCTGTGATAGATGTGTCAAAGGTGGCGAGGTAGATGAAGAAAGGCTTATCCCTTTATGGCGGATGCACAGTTGGGAGGTGCAAAAGCTCCTTCTTCAAGTCATTGAAGGCTTGTTGGCATTGGGTTGTCCATTCAAAGTTAACCTCTTTCTTTAGAAGATGTTGCATTGGGTGTAACTTGTCAATTAACCTTGCTATAAACCTTTAGATGAATTGTACCGTACCTTGCAATCCACGCAATTATTTAAGACTTGTAGGAGTTGTCAGGTTGACGATGGCCTTAACTTTGTCAAGGTCCATCCATATTTTGGCCTCCGATACTACAAACCCTAATATGCGTCCAGTTTTCACCCCAAATACGCACTTCTTAGCATTAAGGCATAAATCATGCATTTGACAACACTTGAGGACTACCCCTAGATCGTGTGGATGATCAGCAGCCTCTTTGGACTTGACCGCTATATCATCCAAGTAGTCGTTTAGTGTTTCTAGGATGTAGTAGCTAAAGATGTAGGTCATGGCTCACTGGTAGGTTGCTCTAGCATTCTTGAGCCCAAAGGCATCATGGTGTAACAAAAGGTACCCCATGGGATCATGAAGGTCATTGTTAACTAATGCCCTGGGTTAATGCAAATTTGGTTGTATCTGGAGAACCCATCAATGAAAGATAACAGAGCATGACTAGTCGTAGTGTAGATGAGTTGATTGATGCTTGGCAGTGGGAAATCGTCTTTGATCGTTGCCTTGTTTAGATCCCAAAAGTCTATACAAATTCGTATTCCTCTCGTTTTCTTAGAAACCACAACAATGTTGGACACCCATTCCGAGTAATCAACTACATAGATGAAACCAACTTGGTATAGCTTGGTGATTTCATCTCTTAAGGCTAGTGCAATTTTTGGTTTAACCTTACGAGACTTTTGCTTGATTGCCTTCATGCTCGAGTCTAGGACAATGTTGTGTTGTATCAGCCTTAGATCTAAACTTGGCATGTCATTGTATGACCATGCGAAGACTTTAATGTTGTCTTGCAGAATTTTGGCTACGTCTTTGTGTGTCTGCACATCTAGGAGGGAACTAAGTTTTAACGTTTTTACCTCCCCCCTGGATGTGGTCATAAGCATCTCAATGAGAGGGTCCTCAGTTACATACTTGGCCTCTAAATCTAGCGTTTGGACTAGATGCTCAGGCCAATATGCGGATGTTTCTAAGGATGCTATGGTGCTGGCTATGGTTGACCCCCAGTCGATTAGGTCTAGGTTCAATTGTCTTGCAAGCTTGCCATGTGGACCTACTAGGGCTAAAGGCACAAAGAGATCACGATGGATTTTCATTTTTTGCTCAATCCTACCAAAATGAGACAAAAGCCTTGTTAAGAGGCACCTGTTGGTAGTAATCATGTATAATGAAAATTTGTAAAACAATGATGAGATGTAACTAGCGAAGTATGATGATATGAAGATTAAAATTTTCCAGTTTAAAGTCATGGCAGACCACCAAGGCATGGAGATGCAGAGCTGTTAAAAGCAAAAATGCAAAACTACTGACGTGAGAACATGAAATTACTAGTTTAACGTCATTGCAAACTGTGAACGTGTAACAGGTTGAAGCTACTAGTTTAAGGTCTTTTCGGACTAGTAACTGGAGTGAAATTCTACGCTACGATTGCTAGTTTAAGGTCTTTTCGAACTGGTAAAGTTGAAACTATGCTGGGGTTGCTAGTTTAAGGTCTTTTCGGACTGGTACTGCTACGATTGTTGGGGTTGCTAGTTTAAGATCTTTTTGGACGAGTAAAGTTGTAACTAAAAATGTATATTTTTTTTATTTTTTTGGGAAATTAAACAGTTAGCTCGAAGAGTGTCAAGATCTTTCTCCTAGATCTACCTGTTTTAATGCTAATAGTGCTACAATGTCGTGGTGAGCATGCTACGCTGCACATCATACTCTGCATTAATCGGAGAGAGAGAATGGCAAGTTTCCCCCTTTACCATTACGGCTATAAATAGGGCTTAACCCCTAGTAAACTCGCTATTCTTATTGTAATAGCGCAGAGCCCACATTCGGAGCACAAAATGATTTCGAAGCACAAAGCGATCATGCTAACAGAGAGTAAAGCAGTTTTTTGACATAGCAACGAGGAGGAGTTGGCAAGCAGAACGATGGCTCCAAAGAAGGAACGCACTCACTTGGTGCTCGCGAAGGTTGATTAGGTAAAGGAAACCCTAGGGTGCATGACACAAGCATGCATCACAGTTCAGGAGGAGACGTTGTTGACCTGGTAGGCTACTATGCTTCCTCTATTTCCTCATACTTCTGTTATCATTTTTGTTTTCTATTTCTATTTTTTGTGAGTTAGTTTTGGCTATCTGTGTTTCCTATCATCCCGTTGTTATTTTTTTGGCATTTACACTATCGCTATTACCATTTCGGCCATGGCGGATGCACAAACACTACACCATCATTGCATGCAAAGTTGCCTAAACCACCATCACTACAGCTATAATTACCACAGGAGCTTGGTCGATTTCAGTTACTTGGCTTTTGAATGGCGTAGCGTATGACCCTCAAGAGGGTTTGGCCGTGTGTGACGTGCCAGTGTGACACGTGTTTCGTCATGGTGTAGTGCTAATCGCTCTATTAAGGTTAATCGCTCCGTTTCTATGCTACGCTATTCTTGCTATGCTATTTCTTTGACATTCTTGCTAAGCTATGTGCAGGAAGAGGGTTATGTTACGCTATATGCTAAAATGCTAGGTCTTGTTATGTGACGTGTGTATTGCATTCAAACGTGATACTAACATTTGCTCGTTGTGTTGTGCAAGATAGCACTAAGGCCAATTCTTATTATCCTAGAAATCGTAGGGGTCCTGTGTTGCATGAGCAAACTAGTGACCAATGTTCCTCCTCCCCATACACGCGCGGGAGAGTGGGGGCTCTGGTTTAGGCAAGGAGCATAGGAGTTTTTATGATTCCTCCTCCAACACTTCATTGTGATCGTTTGGTCATACCTAGAGGAGGAAGAGGCGGCCATCATAACAAAAACCTTGTTGCCTAGGGCAAATCAAGGTATCTTGAGGTTTTTGATGGACGAGGTAATCAGCAGCAGGCAGGGAAAAGGATCTAGCGAATGTCCCAAAGACTTGAGGCATTTGGATTGGATCTAGGGTATGCCTGAGTACAGCTGCTACCATGCTTACAACATGTTGTTCGTTGCACATCATATGGGAACGTGCTTCCAAAACCCACCTAGGACCATCTACTATGTAGGCGGGTGAGTTTTGTAGCCATGTTCCACTATATTATGTGATGCTTGCTATGCTGGTCAAATGCTAACAGTATTTTTTTGCTATTAGGTCTTACATTAACAAGGGAGGGCTTCACAACAATGTAGGTGTGCTAACCACAGCACAGATGGCCCTGCAGGTGTTCTCTTCTGCTAAGAATCTATGTGTAGGTGTGATTGGTCAATGTAGGGGTGAGTACCACACCTACCCAAACCTATATCCCATCCCCTACGACAAGTGCAAGGAGTCTGGTTGGTTGGATGAGGGATGGGCACCCTTCAAACCGATCACCGTTGAACAAGTCCTAGTTAGTCTTTTGTCATTCCCGTTACAGTACAAGCCTGGTAAGCTAAACAGTAGGTGCTACATGTTTAAGTGTCTTTGCAATCTTTGGGATTTCTGTGTTTTTTCATGCAAGCACTTTTGTGCAAACTACTATAGGGGAAAAAAGGTCCCAGGAGGTAACGGTGATAACCACTAAGAAGTAGGAGGAAAACATCTACTTCAAGTACGAGGAAGTAGATGCGAGCCAGCTTTGGATATGCAATGCGGCCTTGGACTCCTTGGTCCAGAACATCCAAAAGGCTAGGCTTATGGATCTGTTCCTGGCCCTGAACCCGAGTGTCCTTGTTACTGAGATGCTCTCCCTAATTGACTTCTTTTTTGATAGGACAGATTGCTTCTGCGCGCACTTACATGGCGTATGGGTGGTCATTGAAATCAATGACCAGCTGTTCACAGATCTTTTTAATGTCCCCGCTGATGGCATTATCATAAGGTTGAAGACCAAGAGGGAGCTGAGGCTTCAGAATAAGGACATCCAGGAGTGGTTAGGGGTTGCCAAGGAGCATAAGGGGCTCCCCATGGAGAAGCTCAAGCCAGGACCCACCAGTGAGGTCTATCCCATCTTTCAAGCTCGCGCGTTCCCCCAGCTACTCTTCCAAGAGAAGATCCTTGGAATTGAGTAGGCCTGGGCAATGCGTGAGGTCATGGAGGAAGGGGCCCACTACAACTGGGCTAATTTTCTATGTAAAGTCCTGCAAGCTGAAATCGTGGGGCTCCATAAGAAGTAGGAGTCTCGTTTCAACATGAATTATGCCTTCTACATAGCCTGCTTGCGGCGCTTCGTAGAGTTTTTGGTGGTTCACGAGAATAGAGTCTAGATCATGCGAGATCACAACCAAATTTCTAGACTGTGGATCCGTCCAATCCTCCAGACCACTCGAGCCAAAGATCCCTCAGAAATAATTAGGGAGTCATTTTCTGTAATGACTAAGGATCAGGTGGCCTGCAACTTTCATGGCCAAGACATTGTAGGAGAGATGCCCCCTGCTATAGCTGGTAGTGAGTCACATGGGAAACATCTCATAGTCGAGACTGTGGCCAGCAAGTTGAAGCTAAAGAGACCTCCTTTGGCTAAGGAAACCCTCCATGTTGAAGAAGAGGAGGGGCAAATACTACAACTCAAACTATAGAGGATGCAACCCCCCATTGGTAAATGCCTTTGCTCATGTTTATTTCTTTGCCTACTTTGTTAATGCCTGTTATGCCATGCTACGCTAGACAGCGTAGCACTTGCTTTGAGCTAATGCAAACATGTTTCTTGGCTGGCCAAAGGAAGAAGAAGAAGAAGAAGAAGAAGGTGAAGAAGAAGTGTCAGCCCCCAAAATGGGGATGACAAATAAAGACTCGGAGGCCCCAGTCTCATAGAGAAGGGCCCCAGTCAAGAGGAAGAGAGCTCCTGCCACTAAGGTAGGGGCTCTTGTTATTAAGCAGAATCCTCCTACTAACGAGGAGGACATTTTTGGAGATGAAGAGGAGTCTCCCTTGAATAAAAAAGATGTTGTTCTCCTAAAAAGAAAGGCACCAGCGCATGAAGAAGAGGCCTGTACAGACTTGGTAGAGACTTCTACCAAGGCTACCACCCTTGTTTTGCATTAGCAGCAAAGGGGAACGTAATTAGACACTGGTGAGTTCGGCAATATGTCTACCTTGTCATAGCCCATTTTGGTCATTATTGATTCATTCAATCGCATGATAGAAATTACTATTAATCTTGTAGGACCCCCTCTGGTTAGTGTGGAATCATGGTCTGAGACCCCCAATAAGCTTATGTTTGTGCAGGGAATCGTCAACGACATGATCGACCGTCTTCATGAAGTGGGTAAGTAGTAATGTTAGGTGCTCTCATGTTGCTACGTTAGAGTTCTCATTAACTTTGCTATGCTACTGCAACTGATATGCTCTTTATGTCATGGCAGCCTCTTGACTCAAATGGGACCTAGCATGGCCTTTGAAAGTCGACGTCATGCCTATGTTCCTGCCTGAAGTGACTGAGGTGTCTCGTTGTGCATACGACGAGGTCAGCAAGTGTGCTTTGCACTTGGCTCACTCCTTGTGGAAGTACAAGCGCATCAATGAAGACATGAAAACGGGTCCAAAAATCCAAGCAAGAGAAGGTTGACCTGAGCACCGAGGTGGCAGACCTCAAGTCAAGGAATGAATTCCTCATAGCCCATGATACCAATAATGAGGACTGGCACACGGCCATGATAGATCATGCCAAATTTTGGATAGTCATGCGTCATAACAATGAAGCCACTGATGAAATAATAGAGCAATGAATGCAAATGGACTTGTTGGCCCAGAAGTATCAGGATTAGAAGGATTTTAGTGCCAAAGTTTACAAATGGGGGCAATCCTAGAAGAACCATAAACATATGTATAAACTGGAACATGCCACCTATCGTAAACTATATAGGGACACTTCTGTGGAGGTGTTTACCCTTAAGGAATTTGTAGATGCCATTGGCATTTCTAAGGCCTATGACAAGTTCAAAGGGCAGGTGAAAGCTACAAAATCTCCCAAATGGGAAGTGGACCTTCGCAAAGGAGAGACCGCAACCACCTCCTTTTCTCTAGGACCACCGAGGTGGACGACCGCCGAAAGGGAGAGAGCTACTACAGAAGCTGAGCCAAGAAATAGGCATTGGGTGGATATCATGGCAGAGGAGGTCTGGCACTACCTCAGGCTTGGTCTAGATCGAATACCCTTCAGACGAACGCAAGTCCTTCTCAGGTCAGTTGCTTCCTACCGTATTAATGCTTATGCTTCGTAGTAGTTTGCGTGCATTACCTTAGCTGATTACTTCATTTCTACGATGCAGCTTCCAGATGAGAGCGCAGGCCCTGTAGAGGAAAGGAATGAAGGGTTTGCAAAGGAAAATGTAGGGGAAGGTGATGCAGAAGGGCTTGATGCAAAAGCGAGTGACAAAGATGATGTAGGCAGAGACAACCCATGATAGCATGGAAATATTTTTGAAGTTTCAAAGACTTGTGCATTGTTTATGTACTAAGTCTTATGTAAAATTTTCATGCTTTTATATTTTATTTTTAGGTCGTTTTGAGCCATTGCTAGTTTTAGGCTGTTTCAGGCCATAACGTAGCATAGTTTTGGTGTGCATAGTTTTAGGCCATTTCGGGCCATAGCTAGTTTTAGGCCATTTCAGGCCATTTCGGGCCATTACTAGTTTTAGGCCATTTCAGGCCTTTGCGTAAACACATAAGGATAGTGCTTAGGCAGGAAGTAGTAGGGTTGTTACGCTATGCATAGCTACTTCTTGACCCATCGTGGGTTGAGTGAAACATAAGGCTGAGGCACTCTGCCAAAGCCTTCATCTACATCATTATCCTCCGCTTGAAAGGGCAACTTGACCCATGTGTTTACATTTCAAGAACTGGCTTGCTGAGTCGATTACTTTGCCATATGATCATTGTGTGCTACAACAAGTGCTTCATTATTAGAGGTTATAACCTCTAAGCCCTGTTCCATGTCTACATTGTGGATTGCTTGCATTACTACCTCGTCACCATGGATCACCACCTCCCTACTTGCATAAGGTAGATGGATCTCCTAGTGTATGGGTAAGGAGATAGCCCTAAGCTGTGCTAACCATGACCTCCCTAGGATCAGGTTAAACCCTGGCATTTCCTTGACCACAATGAATGTTGCATTCGTGGGGAACTAGTCCCCTGCCACGAAGTCTATGTGGATTGTGCCCTTCACTACGACTTGTGCCCCATTAAATGACCTTAGGCATGATGTCGTTGTGGGCTTGGTCTGGTTGACCAGTCCCAACTTATCCACAATAGGGAAGGAGATGACATTGGTGGCAACCCCATCATCAACGTGTACACTCCAGATCCTATAATTGTGATGAACAAGGGTGCTATAGTCACCTGACCCCTTTCGGGCTTTTTCCTAATGGAATTATCATTGAAAGTAAATTAAGATTGTTCTAGCTCTATGGGTGCAGAGGGAAGCATGATCAAGTGGATCACTTCCTCTTCCATTGACATGTCTTCGTTGACCTGAACACGGTGTGGGACAGATCTCATGATTAGGTCGTACAAGCTCAATGTAGTGTTCTTTTGTTTTAATGCTTGTTTTACCTTAGTAAGGGTTTTCAAGAAGTCCTGGCCATCCCCTTGTTTACTACCCTTCTCCTCTTCTATTCATCCCAGGAGACAGATTTCCTGAGGAGGGGTAGTTTTGAATCTTAGTTCAAACCCTTTTTGGCAGGACAGCATAGACTGTGTGGTCGTAGCAACATTCATCTTTGGTGACAAAGGCGTAGATACAGGGGACAAAGATGTAGGCTTGGGAATACCCTAGGCAGTACTCCCCTTTGACGTCTCATCCAAGAAATGCACTTCTCATTTTTTAGGATGAGAACACTGTGCAGCTATCTTATGCGGGACAGGGGTTGTTAAAGGAGTTGGCCCCCTAATGATAAATGGAGCTAATGATGTTAGTGGGTGGAGTAGCCTAGTTTTGCTAATAGGTGGCGTGGTGGCATATGTTCGAGGAGGAACCCTTAGGACAAACGGTTGCTGTGAGCTTTGATCAACCGCTCAAGGTGTTGGTGCGCTACGCTAAGGCACGCCAACCACAAACGGCTACTGAGGCGGCATAGGATCACAGTCGATGCTGATGGTGTTGATGACATAACTGGCATTGTTGGTGTTGAGGGGGTCTATGTAGACATGCAAAGATTGATTTTCAAAGCGTATTGGGTTGCTTTCGTCTAGCATCAGCTTCCCCTAATCAATCATCCTCTGGATGTAATCCTGCAATGCTAAATAGTAATCGGTATTGTGACCACACTGTTGATGGTAGTCGCAAAACCTATCCAACCTGAAACCCTTAAGAACTAGGGGCTCATTAGGCAAGGCCAAAGCAAAGTTCCTAAGGAGCTCGTAGTAGTGCTGATGTCACGTGATTCTCTCTTTCGACATCTACTTGTGTTGGATGTGCCCCGCTACTAGTAACTGCTTCAGAAGCTCTGAAGGTCTGATAGGTAGCAGGGTATACTTTGAGAAATCTTTACGCTCAAAGTTTGGTTTGGGTTGTGTAGATGTCTCGGGCACGGGTATGGTAGGTTGCAGTGAGTGGCCCTGCTTAGGTGAGGGATTAGCTACAGGTGCGACCAGTTTCTTGTTGTTCTTGTTACCATTGTTATTTAGTTTGGGCTTAGCCTCAGTCGTCATAGCAGCCACTATGGTTGTTGGGGCCTTACCCTTATCCTTCTTTGTGAAGGTGTTCCTGTAAGTCACATAGGCCGGCTCTTTGCTCGCCTCAGCCCCATCCTGTATGCTCTTAGTCTGAGCGAAGGCTTGACTAAGAGTGCGGGGAGCGAGGTAGTACAGTTTAGACTTGATGAAGTCATTCACTACATCCTTAAAGATGGCCAGTAGGTGGGCCTCCACGATGGGCTCTCAGATTTCATTAAGGGTTGCGCTCCAATGCTGGATGAACTTTTGGATCGGTTCTAGAGGATCCTACTTCACGCTCATCAACTGATCCAGCGTGATTTCTAGCTTCAAGTTATACTTGAAGTGTATCATGAACTAGGTCAGAAGCTCTTCCAGAGTTGAAATAGATGAGTGTGGCAGCACACAATACCAATCCAAGGCTCTCCCGGCTAGGGACATAGCGAAGACATAGATAATTATGTGCGGCCATTATTGCAACAGGAGGGATTCAAATCTAAAGGTAACAAGGTGTGTGTTGGGATCCCCCTCCTCGTTGTACTTCGTAAAGTGTGGGAGGGACATCCCTGGGGACAGTGTCAGTGTGGGGATTGTTGGGCTGATGGGGTCGTCCTGGTAAAAGTCCATGACTTGTACCATGTTAGACCCAACAACCTTAAGGCATTTTATTTCCTCAATAAGGGTCTGGATAAGCTAGAACACCTGATCCAGACCCTGCAACAATGTGGATGGTTGGGGAACTACCAAGGCAACTCCCATCTGTGGGGTGGCGGGGGTAGCAACATGACCTGTCAGCAGTACCGTTGGGGTGGCCCCTATGAAGGGCACTCCTTGCGCTATCCACCACCCAGTAGGTGATGCTGTCGAAGTAGCAACCGCGGGTTGTGCCACAGAATGTGTGGCTTGTGTGTGAGGTGGAAACAACCATATTCCTGCGCCAGGTTGTACTGTTTGCAGGTTTTGGTAAGCTTGATGGGAAATGTGATGAGACATCTACGACGGTAGCATAGCAGGGGGAGTAGTAAAGGGGGTCGACCATGTGGACGAGCCTGGGTCGGCCGTCAATGACGGGACAGGTGTAAATGCTGGAATGGAAGCAAAAGTTGCATATGACTGCGAAGTAGGCCTGGTGTGAACATGTGGCAGGGTAGCCGTGATTGGCATGTGATGTGCTACTGGAATGGACTGATAAGTGGTTTGCAGGGGAATAGTGGCTACAAATGAAACTGGGAAATAAGGGCATTAATACGCTAGGGAGATGATGTGGCTACCCATTGCAGATGTACTTGTGGGTTGCACAACCATAGGTTTGATTACAAAGGGAGTGATGCTGGACAAAGGGTTGGTCCAAAAAGATTGGGTAGGAGGGACAATAACGGGGTTGGTTTGACCTCCCTCGTCAGATTGGGAATCGAGTTCCTCCTATCCATCCTGAAAGGCATCTTCATAGTTGGATGTTGTGTCCTACTACTCCCTAAGCCTAGCCAACTAAATCAGTTGGTCTAAAAGCCATTGGTTTATCTATGTCAAAGGGATGGAAGCACCGAGAGTGGGAACAAATTCCTTCTTGTCACAGTAAGTGAACTCGAAGCTACGTTTATCTTTGAGTTCGTGCACATCCAAGGGCAGATTTTCTTGCACCTTTGCACAGAGGAAGTTATAGCATTCATGCTGCTAGGCCAAGCCCTCAGGACCCAAGTTTTGGATCCTGAGGGATCAACGTGGCCCCAGCATAGGGTTAAACGGTTTTTTGGCACCTGTGATGCCTTGAACCGTGATGGGAACCTCAACATTGAAGGTGTTAGCAATAGTGCTCAACATAGTCATTGTTACGAAGCTAAACAGTTTTGCAAACGCGATAAGCAAGAAAATTGGAAAGAAATAAAAATAGTTTTGCAGACGCGAAAATCTAGGAAATCGGGAAGCAATCAAAAAGCTTTATGTCCTACCAAATTCCAAGGGAATTGTTGGAGTGACTGATCTATACCACACAACGTGTAAACAACCACAAAAGGGTGTCATGTTTACATTAGCGCATGATAGGATATAGAACGTGTGTCAGACTACCGTAAAACAAGCCAATGCAACGACGATTTGGAGGCTTTATGTCCTGTAGGATTCCAGAGGAACAGTCAAGCCAACCGATCTACACCGCATGATACGTAAACAACCACAAACGGGTGTCAAGTTTACGCTAATGCATATCAAGGTGTAAAATGCTTATAAGACTAGTGTAAAAGGCACCAAAAGGCCCTCCTTCAACCGCTAGAAAACTGTGGCAACTGAAAACGTAGACGGTTGGAAAACACCGACAGGTCATCGACCATGGTAGTCTTAACTTTGGATCCGTGCGAGGGCCGTGCTAGATGAAACGGAACCGAGGCACCCTAAACAGTCTGGTCAATCAGACAAGGACTTAGTCAGTGTTAATATAACCTTTCGTAAATAGATAATTTGAAAATGAAACTTGTAATGTAGAGTAGTGATGTTTAAATGTCAAATGCAAAAGGAATGGAAAACTATACAAAATGCAACAACAAGTAGGAAAGCAAGGTAAAATGTAGTTAGGAAAATGCACTGCTTCAAGGCTATGACTTCACTCTGTCAAGATGGATACAATCGATTGCATGGCGCTGAGAAGTGCAAAGACTCCAAGAGTAACCAAGACGTGTAGAGCAAGACAGTTGTATGCTTGAACGCAGACTCAGGGGTCAACAATGCAAAATGCTATGAGGATAGCAGGAAGAAGCAGAACAGAATGTCAAATGGAAGTGCTAACTGTTTACAGTGTCAAACAAGATGTTTACAATGCTCAGGAATACAATGCCCACCTTCTTTCTTGCCAGTCAACAAAATTGCCAACTGTCCAAATTGCCAAAATACCCACCCCTTCGAGCATTGCTCATTAGGGTATTTATAGGACCAAGGGCACACGAAAGATGTGATTTGGAAGCCACGTGCCCTAGGCTTGTGTTGACATGTCTATGCTACATGGACGTGCATGACCATTGGACGAGCCTACCATGTCGTAATTACAAGCCTGCCATGTTGTAATTGCACTGTTAGAGCAACAGTGCAATTAGGTGAAGTGCATTGATGTAGCATAACTGCTTGCCATGATTTACTATGTTTTGTAGCATAGCATGTCTGGCATAGCATAGCATCTTGTTACGCTATGCAGCGTAGCATAGCATAGCTACCGATTCGAAGCAAAAATTTATGTTGTGTCCTGTTGCATGTGTTGGAAACCTTTGCAATGCTGTGACTACTTTTGGCATGTTTGCTACGTTGTGCTATGCTACGTAGCGTAGCAATTGTCCTTAGTCGCAAAAAACATCGATAACATGCAAACTTTGCCTTAGACACTGCAAAAATTGCTAACTTGTTGATCCTGCCCTTTCAGATGCTTTTCATTATTCTCGTAGACTTGCTACATAGCATAGTGTAGCGTAGCAACCGACATGGCTTGCTTTTTGCTAAGTTTGCCGCTTTCTGGTGAAGGAGCCATTGTTGATGGACTTGGAGTCAAGCGAAGCAACTATTTTCGAAGGCTGGAGGTGTTAACTAAGTGCATCTAAAATCACTAAGTAAGTCGAGGCTTCCTGATCGCTTGAATGAGTATCTCCTAAAGCCTACTACGCTACACAGCGTAACATAGCGTAGCAGACTCTTCAACTAGAAAACTTGCCAAACTATTTTGTGCATTTTGAGCATCGCCGACAACTCTCTGCATCACTTCTAAGTAGGCTATCAGCTGGATGAATTACCCAGCTAGAAAATTTTCCAAACTGCGTAGCCTAAAACTCAGAGCATCCATCTCCTGATGAACTGCCATGGCGCTACCTGAATTGCGAAGACCTAGTGAAGCAACAATGCCCTGAAAATTTAGGGTGTTTCAATGATCAACTTGTGATATTAACAATGATTCATATTTAACTTGTGATTGACAAAATTCCTTCAAATATGACTTGTGATAGCTTCATAATAATTCTTCTAAGGAAATTTTACCATGACTCATGATGATCTTGTAGTATAGTAACCAAAACTCATGGTTCACTTAAGGTAAATATTTTAATAAGGAAAATTCATCATGTTCCATGATAAAGCCATGGTGTAGTGACCACGACTCATGACAAGGTCATGACATCCTTAGAAATTAATTATCTTTGTTTCTATTAACATCATAACTAATGTTATAATACCATCACCAATGGTATTGTAGATCATGACTCATGTTATGTCATAATTGATTTGTGGTCCATAAAAATAAATGATTTTAATCGAAATATAATACATTATTCCAAAATTATTATCCATCAATCTGACAAATACTATCACCAAAAACTTCAACTAATGTTATAACCAAAATCTACAAGAAATATAAAGATAGTAAAAATCTTAGTTATAAGCATTGCTATACGAAGGATGTTTATCATGCACAAAATTACTATTATTGGAAAAAAATTTATATTTGGTTTAATGAACAAGAACATTGATAGAAAGAATCCATACGCTTTATAAAAAATTAACTTACATATTTCTATTAGCATAATATTATGTCAATAATGGTCATTGCATTTTTAGAAAATAATAGATGTACAAAGAATAGTCTTTAAGAAAGAGAGCATTTTCTATAGATTTCTCATGAATGTTACAAGTTGTAAAATGAAGTGTTTGAAATGTTTCAAATCAAAAAACTTAAGATCTATTCTTATTCACCAATAGATGAGATATATTCATAGAACAGCTTGATTTTTTTAAATTCAAATGTTTTTTAGACCTCTCTATGAACTGACTAAAGATGAGCATACATATGTTGCTAATAAGATAAAGAATGAAAAGATTATATTAAAATCGTTTACTTTCAACGATACTAATTGGTAAAGTAAACTTTCAACACTCTAGATAATGAAATAATATTGTAACTATGTAAAGAGGATGAATCCTATATGAGTAACACTTGTTGCATTTTTTAAGAAATATGATCTAGCAAAATGCAAGAACACTGAGGTCAAATCTATTCAAGAGACATACAATCTTGATTAGGAAATGATCAATGAGTTCCTATCATAACTAGCAGTGGAGTAGTACACACTAAGTAGTTCTCTATCATCATTAACTTAAAAGTAGCTCCTCCAATCAAAATGAAGATATTAGATGATGGTGAATAGATTCTTTATATCCTAATAGCCACCTCTCTAACTAAGCTTCTACTTGTAAAGAGTGAAAGATGATAATACAAACATAAAAAAAGAGGTATAATTGTATATCATTTATTTTGAAAATATTGTGATGGAAAATTTTGCACTATTGTTTGACTTACTTTTCAAGTTCATTCCTCAAACAACCACAGAGATCTTTCTTATTGTAAGTATCTTAGATGATAACTAGCATCATCTAAAAAGCTTTGACAAAATGTTCAAGGATAGTGTTGGTGGCAAAAAAAAATATCTAAAAATGATAAACTAGGCATGAAATATACATGTTAATTTTCTTCATCATTAGAAATACCACACTGAGAAGTAGTAAAAATGGTATTGACTACAAGTGGTACAAACATATCCCTCATTTAAAGGATGATGGTAAACTATCATTAAGGATACTTACAATGTATGATGACTCAAAGAAATTTGTTTTCAAATCTAAAAAATCATGTTTGTTATAGTTAAATATCCTAAATCCATAGAGTTTGGATAGCAATGATGATGCCTACTTCATCAACATTATTTATCTCTATTATGGTATAAATTTTCTAAAAGACCTAAAGAAGTTTCCATCACCTAGTATAATATCTATATAGGAAAATGAACGTACATAGATGCTTTAGATAATAGTTCATGATGTTAATGTTCATGATCTCAAAGATTGTGAAAATGATGAGCAGACAAAATACATACATCAGAATATGAAGAAAATATTTGAAACAATAATCATGAGGTAGGTCAAATTTTCTAAAATTAAGATCAACTTTAGGGATGCAAAATAGCATGTAACAATGAATTAAAGCTTCCATTTATTTTAATGAAGAGATTTTGCAAAATAACTTTTTAAGTACACCCTCTTATATCATTCCTTACCTCTACAATTGTATAGAAAAATAACAAGAATATCTATAGATACTGAGAATGATAGTACTAATGAGAATTATGACAATGAGATAAGGAGATTTAATGTTATAGACATGTTTGATAAAGTAATATATGATATAACTACTAAATTAATATGTCTATAAACTAAAGGTTAAAAATTTCCTTAGATAAGATCCATTCTATAATAGTACGTTATTAGATTATTATAAAACATATTTTGATATACATATTTAAAAACATCCTAACTCTTTTAGTGCCTCTTCATATTGTAGGAATAGAAACTATCACTAATTTATGTTCCTCCCTTCATTTTATAAATTTGATGCAAATGTTCAATTTTGTTATTTTAGAATGCATGGGTGTTGAAAACTACAAAGCCTATAGTAAGTGAAATAGATCATGCAATTGAAGCTACCAAAAAGTAAAGGTATATAAGTATTCAAGAACAAAATGTATTATTAACATAGGAATTCATCTTTATAAAGATTAAATCAACTGAAAAATAAAAAATAAATGTTCAGAGGAAAGAAAAACATGATACACTTACTGAAGATTCTATAGTAATGGATGTCAACAAACTTGCTAGTACTGTGAAAGATAAAAATGTTTGATAATATTTAAGTATACTTTTTAAAATATATTGTTTTTATGGTTAATATAAATTTTAACACTTGTACAAATGCAAAAAGTGCCTCAAGACTTGATAGAAAAAGATATCAAAAAGTCCATGGTAAGTGTAAATGAAATGTTAAAAAAATCCTAAGAGTTAAACTAACAATTCACTTATGATTGTTATATGTATATGAAATGTTCTAAAATTCCTCATAATTAAAGTGACTATGTTACTGATAAAGTTTTTATATATTGATAATAAAGATAAAAATAGAATAATGAGTAAAGTTTATCTTCGATAAAGATACTACAACATCAAAATAGTATTTTTATAATAATATGAATTAATGCATTACAATTTGATCAAAGATATAATGAATGACTAACATAAGGAATCTACCTATCAAGATTTTTAATAGAAAAGTCCAACATCCACAAGAGATAGAGAAGGTATACAAAAATAAATCACATAAGGAAAATAAAATAATTTCATGGACAAATTTATTTATAAATAATTTTTAGAAAATTTTAAAGAAAAACTAAACCTAGTTCTATGGTGACCAAGGCACATACAATAATAAAAGTTTATACACGAAGTACACCAAAAAATTATTAAAATAGATTTTTTGAAAATGTGTAATTGATTCTATGTATTAGTTTCTTGATATGTAGGTAAATCAAACTAAGAAAGGAATATTTATGGATAAAGATGACCAAAGTAAATTCCTTTAACTAAAATTTTTCAAGTATATATTACTTTCTAATATAATATAAAACCTCTATTTAGATAATGCTTATCTCTTATTATGTTTATGATTTGAAACCTTCATGTTTTGTTTCTTAGCCTATGTATTATGTTTAAAAACCTTTTTTCTAGTTTAACTATGCTTGTGTTTTGAATTAATTTAGTTATGTGTCCTCTTTTTCTTGATATCTTGATATTTTAATATATTCTTATTTTTTATGTTTATATTAAATTTTAGCATTTTATTTTTGTTATTTTTGCAAATGTGTAAGCACTACATCAACTTTATGATATGCTTTGTTATTATGTGTTTGGACTATTTTGTGTTTATTTGTAAATTATTTTTCTAAATACTTATATTTTTGTTTTAGCTTTTATTTTTTATAATTCACATTTTATAGTGTCTCATGATAGCACCTTGTTGATGTAGGAACACCTCTTCTGAACCTAATGTCATTCCTATAGGTGGAAAATTGAATATTTTGGAAGCTTGGAAGATATCCTTGAACCTAAAAATATGTCTTTCTTAAGAGCTAGGTAGTTGCAAAAGGCATCTCATCAATGTGGTACATGTCTTGTCATTCAAAGGAGACATCTTGCCTAGACCATAGACATCTTCCCAGTCTTGTAAATGTCTCCCTAGCTTTGAACAATTAACAAAGATACGTCTTAACAAAATTCCACACATCTTATTTGAGTCGGAAAAATTTTCAATGTAGTAGTTCCAAGATGGTAAATAATCAAGAATTTCGACTTCTACATGAAAAAGGTTTTCTTAAAGTTTTAGGTTTGTTTCAAGTTAAATATTGTTCTATGTTATAGGTTTTGCATGGGAGAGTTTCTGTGATCAATAAATGTATGGTTTTGTCTATTGTGTAAGATCTTGGTTATTGTATTTCTACCTTGTGTAAGGGGGAAGGAATCCAAGTTGATTGATACTTGCATCAAGGATAATCATTTGTGATTGTAGAGCCTCCTACCCTACAATATCATTATGTGTATATGTATGTATTCTATAGAATTGTGATTTCATTGTAATTGTAATCTTATTTTAATATAATGAAGATACCTAGTTTTATTTTTTCTAGCAACTAATTACCTTACATAGAATCTATATTTGGTGTGTTTTTTAAGGATTAATTTTAATGGAGTTACCTTGATCCATTGGTATGAGATCCTAGGAAAAAAAATTTGGAATGTGGTTATGGTTTTTTGTGCATGTTTCAAACGACCCCTAAAAAGAACAATATTTAAGCCTTAAATAGAGATGTGGAGAGCATAAAATCATATTTTCAATTGATGGTTAATCTATTAGATAAAATCAGTGCTAAGGTGGATAGAAATGTAGGTTATAATCATGTTTTAGCTTGTGATGATGATGAAAAAATCCATTCAAATGAAGACAAATAAGTTTCTTAGGTAGGTGAAGGATGAGATGATGAGGAATAACATTCTAGTTATGCAAGTATTAGATCTCTTAATCCAAGGGTTCCAAGAGAGAGGAATCCAAATCCTCATGTTAAAATCCCTAAAGCTCCATCATAGATTTCTTCTTCCTCTAACAGTAAATTGTATGATGAACATGATGTAAAAATTACTAGAGCTTTGAAAAATGTTGCAATAATTCCTTCTATGGAATTGAAAACTTTCAATGACATACATAATATAAATAACTTTGCAAGGTGCCTACAAGTACTTCACAAACATTTTGAGCTTGAGGAGGTACCAAATCATTTGATGGTATAAATTGTTGAATTCATTTTAGAAGATATGAATTCAACCTAGTGGAAAGAAATTCTCAAAGCTATGTTGATGAGTTGCATCATGGGTTACGTTGACAAGGCCAAGGCCTTGTCAACATAGCCCCATCAATGTAACCCAATCAACTAAATTTTGTTGATGCATGATTTGATGCGTTGATGTGATCCCATTGATGTAGTGTTTGTTTATGCCTATAAATATGCACTCACCAACCACATTTATAGCAACAAGTCTCATAGTTGTAGCAAAGCTCTAAAAATTTTTCCTCTTGAAAGTTAGAATATTTTCTAAGTGCTCGTAGTAGGAGTCAAAAAGTGATGAGTGTCGAGGTACCCCTACGCTCAACCATACGAATATAAGCATTTCACACACGATCTAGTCGAATTCCAAGGACTAAGTGCTTATGTGCCCTTGTGGAACAAGGATGGGTTGATTAATCGTTGTCTTCCCAAGCTTACATGTATGTCACGATTGTATGATTAAGTAAGCTTGAGGCATATGATTTTTATAGCTTTTATGTTTTTATGTCATGTGCTAATAAGGGAGAAGAGAGATAACTAAGTGACTAATTTATCTTAACTACTCATTAACTAAGTTCTAACTAATCCTAACACCATTATCTTGTGCAACACTACTGGGATTACCAAATGCTAATCGTTACTAGGTTACCAAGTGTTACACGCATGCTCAGAGTGATCATACTGAGTGTAATTTAACGATTTTCTTAATTGATCAAAATGAATTACTACGCTAATAACATAAATGTAAAGTGCATAAAATAAAATAAATGCATAAAAAATAAAATAAAATAAATGTGTAAGAAAACAAATCTCAAGTGCTGTAAGGATGAATCGAAGAGCTTGTCTTTATTGCCGTACACAAGGTGCGCTTAGGTACATAATTCTCGAATAAAGATCCATCCACACTTAGACCTTCTGTTGCAGGCACTTGCAATATACTCTAACTTTTAAACAAACTACAAGAGTTTCACTACTTGACTACTAAAAGACTTTTTTTCAATTGTGCACTTGGGCACTATATTTATAGACTTGGGACCAGCTATTCTAATAATTAGAGTAACTGCTCTAATAATTAGAATAATTGCTCCAATAATAACCACTCTAATTATTAGAGTGACCACTCCAATAATAACTACTCTAATAATTAAAGTACTTGCTCCAATAATAACCACTCTAATTATTAAAGTAAACACTCCAATAATAACCACTCTAATAATTAGAGTAATCACTCCAATAATAACTGCTCTAATTATTAGAGTAACCACTCTAATAATAACCGCTCTAATAATTAGAGTAACCACTTCATCAAAAAGTGTATGGATCTTTATTTGAACACTATTGTACCTAAGCACGTTAGTGTGTGTGACAATAAAGACGAGCTTTCTGATAAACCTTGAAGCACTTTGAAATAGATTAATTATTTCCTTTATGCATTTAATAGTTTAAGCAATTTCCTTTAATGTTTTAAGTAATTAATTAAGCTAGACTAAGCTAAATTAAATAGTGATGAATTAAGCATATAAGTACAACTACTTTGAGCATACGCTTGGCACTTGGTAATCCCAGTAACGCTTAACGTTTGGTAACCTAGTAGCGTTAAACATGTTCAGGATGTGTACGACAAGTGGGAATGGATGCTTATGCTAGGATTAGTTAAATGTTAGTTAGTTAAAGTAAACTAGAAATTAAATATATAATTCTTTATTCTTTATTCTTTATTCTTTATTTTTAAGTGACTTAAAACATAACACATAGAAATGATAAAAATTAAATGTCTCAGTTGCACTTAACCATACCTTTGCATTTCACAAGTGTAATTGGGAAGACAAAAATTGCAATAGTTATTCTTTATTCTTTATTTTTAAGTGACTTAAAACATAAAACATAGAAATGATAAAAATTAAATGTCTCAGTTGCACTTAACCATACCTTTTCATTTCACAAGTGTAATTGGGAAGAAAACAATTACAATAGTTAGTTTCACCTCCTAGAGACCAGTGTACTTAGAAGGCTATAAGTCCATAGAATTTGTCTAGATCACAAGTGAAAGCTTAGTGATTAATATGTTTGGGCATAGGATCTACTCAGTACTCATCATTGGCATCATTACTAGGGACTTGTAGTTTGAAATGTGCACTATCCAATACTTAGTGAAAATTATTTAAGATTGTTGGAACAAATCCTAAAGTCATAATCATTCAAAAAATAAAAAATAATAATCATAATTAAAAGCATACTAAATTTTTCTTCTAATCCAAAATGTCTTCTTCTCATAGACATGATGAATCAAAACTACCAATGCCTTAAGAATTCAAAGTGGTATACACTCATCAAGATGAGATTGTGCCTGATTTCACCTTCATCCTGCATCAAGATGAACATTTGTCGAGGAGAAACATGAAGGGAAACATTGTGTTGCCTCCTGACTGATCTATTCCTGGGATGCTACTCCAAACTCTTAAGGGGTTGGGCATCTCGAATCTTCACAAAAAATACATTGTGTAGGACCATGACTATTGGGACTACCATCCCACTAGATCACAATGCAAAAGAGATCAGCACCAGGAGAAGCACCATGAAGCTATGAAGGAAAAATGTTTTACTAACCTCTTGTTCTTACTGAACCAAAAAGACAATGAGGATCCTTCCTATGGGGGTTCTCAACATCAAGATTATCCACCCCTTAAGTTTGGTGAAGGGGGCTTGAACCTAAATTTAAAGTCCACTATCAACAATCCTGGTTTAGGCAAGAGTGGGAGGCAAGGTAGGGGCTCGAGCAAGCATCGTGATGAGGATAAAGCTAATGATTATGGCCATGACAAGTGGAGAGGAGGTGGTATACACCATGGTGGTGGCAGTCCTCCTCCCTTTTCACCCACTTCATTGGCATCTTCTTCTTCCTCCTATGCATCTAATTAAAACTGTGGAGGACAAAACCATGATGAAGGTGAATGATGGGATAATGATTGAAGACCCTACCATGAATGAAGGGGTAGCAGAGGACATCATAAGCATCATCAAAATCATGATGATGATGAAATTTTGTTTGCAACTCAAAGCATGCTAAACATCATAGAGGCAGTCAAAATTCCAACTAGGCATGTTAAAGATAACAAAATCAAGAGGTTGGATATGAACGATATCTCCATATTTGAGGGGGAATATAACTCAGATCCAAAGACTCATCTTCAACCCTTTCACAATGCTTGTGCCTTGTAGAACATCAAGAAAGACTAGCAAAAACTTAAGCTCTTTCCTAAAACACTTACAAAAGAAGCAAAAAGTTGGTACCACTCTTTGGAGATGAAATCAAGTCATAGATAGAGTACAATGCTTGAGCTATTCAATGAAAAATATCAAACATACTCTTGAGTGCCTAATTTGAGAAAGCATATCTAAGGCTAGAAACAAGGAACACATGAATCCTTAGATGCAACCATGGGCATGTATTATTTTATTTTGCATAGATGTCCTGGCCATGGTTATTCTCAATGGGAGTCACTTCACCATACCATAGATGGGCTCCAATCAAAAACAAGGAGAACCCTTGGGGTCTTTTCCCAAGGAAGATAATCAAAACTTAGAGCCCATTAGATTCAAAGGCTAATTGAGCCTATTGCAAAAGAAGAAGGTGAATTGAGGAAATGGGAAAGTGCTAAAGAATATAACTAGGACCCTTCCATTAGAAAAAGAGAGGTCTAATTCTATGATAGTGAGGGGGAGGCACCACTTGATGAAGTAGTGCAACAAAAAACCTTGTCAATTCAAAATTTTGCTTTTGAATTTTTGGCCAAGGTGGACAAGATGTGGGAATCTTTGAATAAAAAATTTCAAACTACTCTAAAAATTGTAGTGGAATCCAAAGAGAAAGGTAGTAATTGTGATCATAAGAGAAGAAAGGAAGCTGAACATGCCTACAAAAGGGGTAAGGGAAAAGCTGCTACAGTAGAAGAGGTTGTGGAGTCAAAATCAGATGAAGATGATGATGGGTGTGACATTTACTAATATAAAGATTCTAAGGGATGTTTTCCTATTGTGTCACCCATGTAGGAATCTAGGATGTATACTTTGAATCCTTGACTGGCAAGAAGGCAAGCACCTAAAAGATTACCTTATACTTAAGGCAATCCCAAATAGTTCCACCAACAACAAGCTTACCATCCAAGTAGAGCTCCACCATAACCATATGAGCAATATCATTAATGGTAGCATCCACAGTCATGGAGGATGCAACTACTGAGGTAGTAGTACCCTTACAAGCAACCAAATCCATATGGGTACTATGTTTAGCAACCCATGTCTCCACCTGACTCTTCCAATCACACTTCTTTTCAACATCATTACTACCCTCCAAAGCATCATAGAACTCATTCTCCGTCTCCAAGAGGGGAATCACCATATCCGTGTCACCCTTCTCATCCTTCTACACATGTCTCTCCACCATCAACCCAATTATTTCCTGCCCCATCCATGCATGGTGAGATTCCCACGTAGCCACAACAACATAATGCTACTAGGGCCATTAACTTACAATTTCTTCCTCCATCAAGTGCTTTGGAACCTAGACCCAGAAAAAGATCATTCTTCTAAACCAATAGCCCAATAAAGCCCTCACTAACTTATGCAACTGGTCACCATATATCTCCTTCATCCTTTGCATTTATTCTTTTCAAGAACCCTTCAAACCAAACACCTCCCAAGATCTACACAGCCATGTTAACCCATGCTATATCCAATTGGATCAAGGTTAGAAATCTTCCTAGGAAAAGAGCTAATCCTAGAAGTCCTCTCATCTACCTACAGATTGCAAGAAATGATCCATGCAAATCTCTTCTTCTAATTTCTCATGAAATGTACATATCTTGGAACTTTCTTACTCTCAAGAAGAGTACCATTCATTTAGAATTGAAAGATTAGTCCATAAATGTTCCCTTGGGATTAGTGAAGAACATTGTGACCACTATTTGTGGATAGTCCTATCTTGTCGATTTCCTGGTGATCAAGGTTGATAGCTACAAAGGAGACTTCCAAATCATTATAGGAAGTACTTTTTAAGCATTGTTTATGTGTGAATGGACATCAGAGATCTTTCCTTGTAAATTTTCAAGGAAAATGCATTTTGAAAGATCGAGAAGAAGAGAGTTTCATGCATTACATACAATGATATAGGGTGCAATTGTGTGCAGAAGTTATGGTTTATCAAAACCACATCAATCAAAGCATGCATATAATGTGTAGATGAATCTAAAATTCAAAGTGCCTATATGTAGTAGCCACAAAGTAGGAGGGTACCTAGTGGTTGATAGTTGATCATGATAGTAGCATACTTTGCATGGAACCAACTAAGAGCCTAACATGTGCCTATGTTGAAGGTATGGATGAACTAGAGTAATTTCATCACCAACTCTCTAATGATGAACCTAATGATACTTAATAGGGAGAGTTGGAAACCCCTAACAATTTTAAACAACAGCTCCTAGAGTTGAAAACTCTACCTATTGGCATGGAATATGCATTTCTAAAAAATGGAAAGTCAATGATAATCAATGCTAACGTTGCTCCTGTGCAAAAAAAGATGCAGCTAAATGTGGTTAACAAATGGCCAACAGTCTTTGCTTGGCTATATCCTAAACTCATTGGGATTGATCCTAGGATATGCCAACACTACATCTACACTAATCCTTTCATCAAGCTAAAGAGACAACTATAATAGTGGCTAAATCCCAAATTGAAGTAAACTGACAAAGAGAAAATTGAATAACTCCTTAAGGTGGGGTTCATCTATCCAATTGCAAATAGCAAGCAAATTAGCCCATTTGTGCTTATGCCAAAGAAAGGTGACAAGTGATTGGTGTGTATTGATTTTAGATTATTGAACATGCCAACATTTAAATATCACTTTCTATTGGCATTTGTGGACCAGGTCTTGGACACTATCTCTAGGCATTGCTATTACAAGTTTTTGGATGGTTATGGTGGTTATAACCAAATTTAGATCACACTAGAGGATTAAGCCAAAACTACATTCACAAGTCCTTGGGGGACTTTTGCATATTAAAAGATGTTGTTTGGCCTGTGCAATGCCCATGCAACTTTCCAATCTCTTATCCTAATCATTTTTCAATAGTAGACTAGTAGCAAGGTGGAGGTCATCATGGATGACTTTGCCACCTATGATGCTACATTTGAGCAAGCCCTAGACTATCTTAAGCAAGTGCTTAAAAGGTGTGTGGAGACCAATCTTCAGCTCAATTAGCAAAAGAACCATCTCATGGTTTAGGAAGGCATTATGTTGGGGCACAGAATCTCACAAACAAGGATTGAGGTGGACCCTAAAAAGATTAGGATCATCCAAGAAATTACCCATCAGCCAAAAATCATTAAAGATGTCTGGTCATTCGTTGAACACACTGGTTACTTCTGACAATTCATAGAGAATTTCTCTAAAATCACTAAACCATTAGTCAAGCTCACAAAGAAAGATGCTCCATTCATATGGACCAAGGGATGCAAAAAAGCATTCTAGCAACTTAAGGATAAGCTTGTAGAAACTCTAATTCTACGAGCATCTAATTAGTCCTATCCATTTCACATAATGATGGATGCATCAAACTATGCCTTGGGAGGTGTGCTTACATAGTTGAATGATCAGAAACATCCTTATTATATCCATTGTGCAAGCTAAAGCATTGTAGGTGCATAGCTCAATTACAACATAATAGAAATAAAGCTAATGGTAATGGTGTATGCCTTGGAGAAATTCAAGCACTATGTGCTTGGATACAAGGTATTTGTGCACATTGATCAAAATGCCATTCACTTCCTCATGAATAGGCCAACGATGAACCCCTATGTCATACAATGGTTGGTGATCTTATAGGAGTTCAATCTTACAATGGTAGATCAAAAGGGAACTAAGAACGTGATCATTAATCACTTGTCTCAATTATGATGGGACAACAAAGAGGAGGAGAGCCTGCTCTCTAATCAATTTTCTAATGAACTTCTCTTGGCTGATGCAATAAATTAACAAGTGCCCATTGAACCAAAATGGTATGATGACATCCTCACTTATCTTCTCACTCAAGAGATGCCACAAGACTTGGACAACTGGAAGAAACAACAATTTTTTCATTAGGCCAAATGCTTCATAGAAATCAATGGACACCTTGAGAAGGTGTACGTTGATGACTTGGTTCGTTGGTGTGTCCCTCATGCTAATCAACTATGTGTTCTCGAAGATGCTCATGAGGGCCCTTGTGGGGATCACTATGCAAGAAGACATATGGTCATTAAGATGCTAATGATAGGGTATTACTAGCCAACAATCTTCAGGGATGCTCACCAATTCATCCACTCTTGTGAATGCTGTCAATGAGATGGTGGGATGATCGCTCAAATGGAGGGGCCTCAAAAATGGATTCAACCTTTGGAACCCTTCAATATCTAGGGAATTAATTTCATGCATCCCATCATGCCCATGTCAAATGAAAAGGTTTACATAATAGTCATTGTTAATTGTTGTACCAAATGGGTAGAAGAAGTAGCCATTATCAACTATACATCTTCCATTGTTGCACAGTTTGTGCAACAAAGTGTTGTAAATACGTTTGGAGTGCCACATGCACTAATTTCTAACAATGGTACTCATTTTGCATGTGTTACTTTTTGCAAGCTCATGTAATGCATCAGGGTTGAACATAAATTAACAATGCTTTACCATCCCCAAGCTAATGGTCAAGCTAAGGCTACCAATAGGAAGATCTCCAAAATCTTAACAAGAACAATTAGCAAATATAGGATAGATTGTAGCACAAAACTTAATGATGCCCTCTGGGCATACCACTCAACATGAAAACTCCCTATAGGCTACTCTCCCTATGAGCTAGTGTACAAAAAATTACTAACTCCTCCTATCCAACCCGAGCTCCGTACACTTTCAACAAACTATGACCTTAACCTTGATATTAGCCTAGCATAGAAAAAAATATTGATCAACCTTAACATGCTAGATGAGAAATATATTGGTAGTCTTATCATTGAATGAAGTGCATAAGGCATTTAGCAAACAATGCCATGATCTTAGAATAAGAAAATTCAAATCTAAACCTAGAGACAAGGTCCTTTATTGAAATCCCACACATGTTCTACAACAAACCAAGTTCCAAACATTGTGGGAAGGGTCTTATATCATTTATGCAATCTTTTCTTTTGGGGCCATGTTGATCTACAAACCTGAGATCCTAAACAAAATGCAACTGGTCAACATACAAGAACTTAAACTTTTCCATGAGGCCAAGCAAGCTAGTGCAAGCAACACCTACATAGGTGCACAACCTCAATCAATTTTTTGGATCTCCTTCTTTCAACTTAGTTGTGGGGGAGATGGCCATCTATGCTAACCATACTAGTGACTCCTTAGTTTTTCTACTTTTTTGTTTTACACTTTGTTATTTTTCCAATTTTTGTTTTACAACATCATTAGTATGTTTTAAATTTCTTTTCTATTTTACTTTATTTTGGTGTGAATTTTTTCTTGTTTTCTAATGAAGTGTTTTATTGACAACAAGACACAATGATGTTGTAGTTATTTTCTAATGGTGGTTTGTACTTAATGTTTGTGATTACTAATGTTTGGTTTCTATTTTTGACTTGTGATGACTGATGACTAAGACAAAGTTTCTTTTTCATGGAACAAGTACTGAGTCCATGTCATCCACCCATCCACCCATCCACCAACTCTATGGTCTTCCTTGTTTTGGGAATATGAGGTCTCTTTTTCATTAATAAAACTTTAATGAACTTGTGACCTTGGTAGTTTCCAAACTTGGGAAAGATTCAAATGGTTTTAAAAGGGTGTGACTTCAAGGGGATTCAATGCTCTCTGTACCTTTCTACTCACTTATGTGCATGAGTTTTTTTCATGGATTTCTTACTGTTCCATGTTAACCCATAATAGGAAGTTAATAAGTTTTTTCATAGTTTGGTTCCCATCCAAAAATCTATAAAAACACAAAATTAAAAAAAATGAATGATGGGAATTCAAAACAAATCCATTAGATAAATTGATGGGCTATAAGCACTAGTTATGGGACTAGAAAGACATGTTACCCATGCTTGAATGTCCCTCTAACTAAGGCCCTTTCTCACTTTTTGCTTCTCTTTTTTTCTCAAATAGGAAATAGTCTATAATCTATGGGAGCATTCTTGTTTCTTGAGGGGGTGGAGTGGTCTTAGAGTGATAATGTGAAGTCACTGAAAGTGATTGGTTTTGATCTGGACTAAGAATGCACTTTATCAAGTCATTTAAACAAGAAATCCACAAGGGACTTCATATGACCACAATAAGGAATTTCATTCCATTCTCTCCCTCATCCATCAATGCTTTCCATTCTTCACCTCACTACCAGTTTTCATGTCTTATTCAATGTCTTAGTTTGATGTGTTAAAATTCTTAGGTAGATTCTTCCAAATTAGGTCCTTAACTTTTCATGACCATTAATCAACTATAGGGCCCACTGACTCCTTAGTTGAGGTTATGCAAGGGAAAAAAGAGCATTTGCCTACTATGAGAGGGATCCACTTGCATATCCCTTAGTTGGAATAGTTAATCTCCTTATCCTTAGACATTTTCATAATCAAATCCCTTGTATGCCCATTGATGCATCCAACTATGCAGTCCTTTAAGGCATTTCTCCTTCATTCTTCCAATTGAAAACTGCCATTTTTGTGAACTATCAAGCCCTCTTCATGCATTTCATCGTGTTGCTAGCTTCGTGGGCTTCCAAAAGACTCATATTTCACATACAAACTCTTTGTATTTCTTGAATTTTTGCAAAGTAAACCATGGCCAACAAATGTGTTGATGCAACCCCATAGATGCAACCTCTTACATCGATGCGACCAAGTTGATGTGGACCTATCAACACATGTCAAAAATACTATAAATAGAGTGAAACACTTAGCAATTTTTTTCCATTTTTCTTCAAATAAGAGGGGAGCTTTTGCAATTTTTCAAATCCCAAAACTTTCCATAGCCCATATCTTTCACCGCTTGTCCAATTTCAGTCATTTTTCAGTCCTCTAGCTACTAAAGGTACACTCTTCATTGTGGGGACCACAAATCCTAGGTTTTTGATAGAAATTTTTTTGAAATTTTTCTAACTTCACCATGGGTTTAATGAATAGAATAATATTAAATCATCAACCTATGGAAGTTAAACCCTTCAACAAACTTTGATAAAATAAAATTAACATTAAAATAATATTAAAAGATCAATCTGCCATGACCACACCTTAGCCAAGTGTAACTATCCCTAAAGAGATAAGGTACTTAATGTTATGAGTTACACACTACATGCTAATCCTTGATCATGTTGTGGTCACATATGGCACCAAGACCAAAGCATGGACTGGAGGCAAGAGAATCCCAACCTAGGGATAAGTAGCCTAGAACTAGAAGGGGCCAACAAGAATAACCCCAGGAGCAGGAAGCTGAAACTCATGCCATAAGACCTCTTCGTGAGGACCCTGAAGTGGAGTCTATTCATCAGATTCTAGAGGAAGCTGAAATAGAGTAGTCTCACCAAGATGAGACACTGAGTCTAGTGCCAAGACTTGAAGTTACCTTGACCCATGGCTACCTTGATCAAATTAATCCTAGGAATGTTTAACATTTAGTTCTCTAAGAAGTGAACATTGGGATGTTCCTAGAGTTTGCTCTAGAGGAAGTCAGAGCTCAAGTGTAGACCTCTCCCATGTGGACAATCATCACTTCCAATGGGGAGTGATACATGGAAGAGACCTACCTCTTCTAGAAAAACTAGTAGCTATGTTCTATAGTTAGAATCAAGGACATTCACATGTCCTACTCAGTGGAAGTAATCGCATAGGCTCTCAACTTGCCTAATACTAGAACCAACTTGGTAGAGATCTTAGCTCAAGTAGACCTTGAGGTAAAGATGGAGTGGACCCAATGGTGTTATGAAGTGAACTGTAAGGAGTATGATGCACTCACTATGGCAAAACACATGTATTTCAAGATAGTAGCCCATCACCTCAATACGACAGTGAAGCCTAGTTAAGTAACTACCTTTTCTGCCTATGCATGTGCTACTCTAAGTGGAAAATTCCCAATCAACCTTCCATAGCTGATCTATCTAGAGATAGAGAAGTAGTTCAAAGATAATAAATGTGGAAAGACCTACACTTTCCTTACCTCATCAGAAAACTGTGCAAAAAGGCAGAAATAGTTCACTACACTAATGGCATAATCAAGCATGCTCCTTCTACCTCTTAAGAAAAAATGCTAAAGGAAAAGACCCCTGCCATAACCAAGGAAGAGGAGTAGCCACCACCATCATCCACTTAAGAGCAATCAATGCTAGAGATGCATGCTACCGCAAAAGGAATGCAAAAGCTCTAAGAGCAACTCTTACAATAGTAGCAAGCAAGATCGAGTGTGAATCCCTCTATAGACCAACCAACCCTCAACCATTTGAATGAGGTAACTCATACCATAAGCTGGTTGGAAAACATAGTGCCTACATTTCTTTCCAAAGAATGTAAGTGCTCATGTGCTCAAATCCTAGTGCTTGTGAGGTAACAATGTTCATTCTTAGATAGCTACAGTTTCCAAAAATTTCTAGGAATGCTACTTCTTTCTCGGTGTACTTGGAGGAGAGAGATGGAACCATTGTCTTGGTGATGCAACATTAAGGATAGGAGATGGTCACAAAGGTGGTGGTAGACCATGTGTGCAAAGTCCTCAATGTTCCTATAATGTTTGTACTCGACATTGCTGAACTCGGAGATATGCACAGGTTTGTAGCAACCACTAGTCTAAGGTTTAGGCCACCTAGCATGAGGAGGGATGGGAATGACTAGTGGAAATGTGAAAACTAATTTCAAAGGACTTTGACCTTCTAGAAGATATTTTCACTACCCAGTTAGTTCTTTTGGAAGAAGGTGCAAGTGTATAATCATAGAGGTACAATTTGAAATGGCCAAAGCTAAGAATCAATGATTAGTTGTGGAAGTTACTGATCTAAGAGCCCATCTTACTAATGTCTTTGTACTCAGTCAAGCAATAGCTAGGGATAAAGTTTTTCAATAGCTTCAATCTAAACTTTAAGATGTTGAGTACTTGAGAGAGTCAATGATCTTTGACAAGTCCCTGGCAGAGAAAAAATCCTATCATACCAACAAGGACTTGAAACAGGTGTACCAGGAGAATGCAAGTCTAACCAAAGAAAATCAATGCATGCATGTCATCAAGCTTTAAAAAGAATAGATGGTTGATTACATGTGACAACAACAGAAGTAACTTGCCATGGTATCAATGGATTTAATGAGGTTGGTAGTAGAAAATCACAATCTCTCTGTGGAGAAAGTCTATGCCCTTCGCCAAAAATCTATAATTAAAATAGCCATTTGGAAGAGTGAGGCCCTCAAATTCAAAATGATCAAGACCCATTACAAAGATTAGGTTGATTTGCAAAAAGAAATTAATGAATGAGGAATCAAATTAGTAAAAGTGAAAGTGAATAATGCCCTCCAACAGCTCCAATAAAGAGGCAATGTATGGCAACCCATCTTTGATGGACTAAACACATATGACAAGGTAGAAATTCATGTAAAGGAGATGCAAATTAAGGAGATGACTAAGTATATGAAGCTTTCCAACCTCCATTACTTAAACCTAGTACTACTGATAGCAAGAAGGCCCTGATCAGATTTGAAAAAGTAATTGGCCAGCTTATACTTGTTGTACAAGACCGAGTTCAAGATGCACAAAGAAATCAAGTAGAAGCTTAAAGTGGAAAATGTGAAACTTGATTTTCTCAAGAAGCACTTCATTAACTTCATTAATAAGTGGCCCATAGGTGAGAAACTAGTTAAGAAAATGAATGAATACCAAGAGCAACAAAATGTAGTAAAGGCATTCAATGTTGAATACAAGCTTTTTGTTGCCTAGTTTGTCAATGCAAAGGAGCTATTTCTAGCAATGTCTTATCCTTGGGATGTTTCCACACTAGTCCACATTTGCACTTTGGCATAGACCATGAACAATCCTAGGAGTAAGGAGAAGAAGATGAAGGCACTCTTGGACACCTTCCATCTTCCACTAAAGGTTGCAGCCACCTCAAGTCAGCCATAACCACCTCAACCACTATGTGTGCCTGAAGTAAGAGAAGGTTCTTTGAAGACTCAAGAGCCTCCATTACCTAGGATTTTTTTTCCCTAGTGTTCAATTTTTTTGTCCTAAACACTAAATTTTGTACTGACTATAATTTCCTACACTCAGGCACTCAGTGTTTATTTACGTATGTGTGTGTGTGTGTGTTTATGTGTGTCAGTAGTTAGTCAATAGTCCCATACCTTCCCAAAATTTTTTAAGAAGCTTGTTCTTCCATTTGTTTACTCGAGGATGATTTTTCATTCAATTATGGGGGTATGATGAGTTTCTTCATGGGTTGCGTCAACGAGGCCTCATTAACACAACCCTATTGACTTGGCCTCAAGAATGCATGATTTGATGCATTGATGTGACCCCATCAATGTAGTGTCTATTTTTGCCTATAAATACATGCTCACTACCCACACTTATAGCAATAGGTCTCATAGTTGTAGCAAAGCTCTAGTAGTTTTTCCACTTGAAAGTTAGAATATTTTCTAAGTACCCGTAATAGGAGTCAAAGAGTGCATGGATTTTTATTTGAACACTATTGTACCTAAGCATGGCAATGTGTGTGGCAATAAAGACAAGATTTCTGATAAACCTTGTAGCACTTTGAAATAGATTAATTATTTCCTTTATGCATTTAATATTTTAAAAAAATTCCTTTAATGTTTTAACTAATTAAGTAATTAATTAAACTAGACTAAGATAAATTAAATAGCAATTAATTAAGCACATAAGTATGACCACTTTGAGCATATGCTTGACACTTGGTAATCCCAATAACAATTAATGTTTGGTAACCTAGTAACGTTAAATGTGTTTAAGATGTGTACGAAAATGGGAATAAATGCTTATGTTAGGATTCCTTAAATGTTAGTTAGTTAGAGTAAATTAGAAATTAAATATATAATTATTTATTCTTTTTTTAGGCCACTTAAAACATAAAAATGATAAAAATTAGATGCCTTAGTTGCACTTAACCATATCTTTGCATTTCACAAGTGTAATTAGGAAGATAATGATTGTGATGGTTAGTTTCACTTCCTAAAGACTAGTGTACTTAGAAGGTTATAAGTCCACGGGATTCAACTAAATCACACATGAACACTTAGTGATTCACATGACTAGGCATAGGGCCTACTCGTCACTCATCATATGTGAACTAAAATAGACAACCTATCAAGCATTTTTCTTTAATAAATTAAAGATTGAAATGAAAATTGAATAATATAGATAGAGAAAAGAGATGATTATGAAGTTCAAATTCTTTCAATAGGAAGATAGGGATGTGAAGGAATTCTATATTAAATTTTGAGAGCTTTTTTATCAAGTTAAGATTAATTGATAAGAATATGAATAGACTTTAATCTTTTTTGAAGTTTTGAAGATGGGTTATCCTAAAGTGTTATTATTTAATGAGCCTCAAACCCTTGATAAGACTTGTGATTTGATACTTAATACAAAGAAAAAACTTAATGGATTTGAAAGTAGGAGTAAACAAGCTTCAAATAGAAAAAAAAGAGATCAAAATCTAAGAAGGAATCCAAGTCAAAATCTAAAGAAAAAGAGAGAATCCATGATAAGAAGTAAGAGAAAGTCAATAAAAAGGTTAAGGCCAAGAAGGACCAAGGAAAAATAGGAAAATATTAAGATAGCAACTCATCTTAGATTTAGTGCTTTAAATGTAGAAAGTGGGAGCACCAAATATGGGAATGTTCACTTTACAAGGTAACCAAGGGCAAGGATTTACAAACCTTAAATAAGAAAGAGTCATCAAGCAAAGATCTTCAAATAGGTAATCATAATGCTTCCAAAATTGAGAAATTGTTTAAATTAAATTCATGCACATTTATGAGGAATGTTAATAGAGGAGACCATCCAATAAGGAAATTTTTGTTTAGGATTAGTGGGGAATGGATTCATATTTTGATTGATGGAAAGCCCAAGAAAATATTATCTCATCTAAGGTAGTTGCTAGGTTGGATTTAGTAACATATCCTTATCCTAAACTATATAAGGTTCATTGGTTGTCTAAATATTTCTCTTAAGAGGTGAAAGAATAATGTGTTTTGAAGTTCAAGATTGGAAGTTATCATGATGTTGTAACATATCATGTGCTACCAATTGATTATGCTAATGTAATTCTTATTAGGCCTTGGGATTTTGATAATTGTGCTTAATTTGATGAGGCAAGAAATATATGGAGTGTAGTAAGAGAAGATGAAATTCATGATTTGATTCCTATGACTAATGCATAAGCGAGACAACAAACCTTATATAATGCTTCCTTCATGCTTCTTGAGAAGAGGGATTACATTAAGAAATATGATGACATAGGTTTCAAATTTATGATTGTATTAACTAATAATTGTAACCATGTTGTCTAAGTAGAACTTCCAGTAGGTGTATTAGCCTTAAAGGAGCAATTTCCTAATGTATTCAAGGGAGAATTAAATTAATTTCCACAAATGAGGAATGTTCAAGATCAAATAGACTTCATTTCTAGTGCTAACTCTCCAAATGAAAGAGCATATAATATGGCATCAAATTAGAGTTCTAAATTGCAAAGTAAAGTAGAGGAGCTACATGCAAATGACTTTGTAAGGGAGTTAATATCTTCTTATGCAATTCCAATAGTGCTTGTGAAAAGAATGATGGTGATGAATGGATGATACACATTAATTAAAGTACTATGAACAAAAAAATAGTCTAGTGAAGGTTTCCTATTTCAAGAATGGATTATATCCTTAATGTCCTTACCAATTCAAATATTTTTAACAAAATTAATTTGAAGAGTGAAACCATCAACTTTGGATTAGGCCTAGTAATGAATGGAAGAAAGTTTTCAACACATCAAATGGATTGTTTGATTGGTTGATGATGTCATATGAGCTCACAAATTCTCCTACTACATTCATGAGATTGATGCATGATGTCCTTAAGGATTTGATTGGTAAGTGTTGTATTATCTTCTTTAATGATATTTTATTATACAGTTTCAATGAGGATGAGCACTTCAAACATTTGAGAATTATGTGCATCTTAAATTAGAGCCATATTTGGTTGTTAATTTAAAGAGTCATTTCTTCAAAATGAAGATCACATACTTAGGACATATGATTTCTAAAAATTAAATTTGGATAGAAGCTACCAAGGTGAAGACTATTAGAGATTGATCAACTTCTAGAAATGTTGGGATGGGATGGTGAGATCATTCCTTAGTTTTGCAGGTTTTTACAATAGTTTTATAAAAAATTTTAGTCATATATCATGCTTTATGTTTTCTTTTCTAAAAGAGAATTAATATTTTAGGTGGGTAATGAAGCCTAAAATAGTTTTGACTTATTGAAAGTAAAAATAACAAGTAAACCGATGCTTATAATACTAAATTTATAGAAGCTTTTTCAACTGAAAATGGATGAAAATAAACTTACCATTGAAGGGATGCTTTCATAAAAAGGAAGACCTATTGCTTTATTTTTAGAAAAAAGTCAATGAGTCAAGATAGAAATATAGTATGTATGAGAAGGAATTGTATGCTATTCTTCAATAAATTAAGCATTAAAGACATTATTTGGTGCCCGTAGAGTTCACTTTGATGACTAACCATAAAGCACTTCAATTTCTTAATTCTTAGAAGAAGTTGAGTGACAAACATATGAAGTGGATGGTACAATTTTAAGAGTTTAATTTCATGCTTAAGCACAAGAGTAAAAAGTCCAATGTGATGGTTGATGCATTATCTAGGATGCATGTGATGAATTTTAACATTCCTCATGTGGAACATATTAATGATTTTACTAATTTGCATGAATATGGTTAAGATTTTACGTAGGTTTGAAGGAGCTTCAAAGAGGCATTATTTAGTAGAGTAGACCAATGGAGGAACTATCACATCCAAGATGAACTGTTGTTCAAAAATAGAAAGGTTTTTGTTTCCAATTGTGCTTTTTGAAGAAATATTTTGATTGAAAAACATTATAGTAGCATCACAAGTTACATGGATAGAGATAAGACATTGCAGCTTATGGGTATGTACTATTTTTTATCTAGAATGACCTTTAGAGTCTCCAAATTTATGAAGAAGTATTTGACATGTCAAAAATTCAAGTAACGTAAAGAAATTGTTGGACATTATATTTTTTTTTAATTCCCAAATGACCTTTGAAAAGTGTGTCAATGAACTTTGTGAGTGGGATCTCAAAAAATAAAAATGGAAATGATGCTATCTTTGTGATGGTAAAAAAATTCTTCAAAAAGGCATACTCCATTCCATAAAAGAAGGTGAGTGATGCATTTCATATGGTAAATTTGAATTTTTATAGTGCATATCATCCATATTTTGATGGCCAAACTAAAGTGGTCAATAAATATTTGCTCAATATTTTTAGGTATTTGTGTGAAGAATAACCAAACATGTTGGAGAACTTGTTGGGTCATATTAAGTTTTCCTATAATAATGTTTCTCATGTTGCTATTGTGAATCTTATTTAAAGTTAATTATGATTTTTACTCCAAGGTGATGGATAATTTCACAAGCTTTAACAAAGAGGCTCAAGTGTAAATATTATAAAGGTGATGATGGATCTTCAAGTTCCAATGAGAGCAAATCTAGAGAAGAAGGCTAAAGAAAGAGTCCAAAAGAGAAATGAGAGCAAGAGAAAATCCAATTTCATCATTGGTGATCTTTTTTGGGTGCACTTGAAGCAAAAGATATTGAGGCATGTATACTTCTCAAAATTGAAATCTAAGAAGATGAATACTCTTAGGATAAAGGCCAAAATCAATTATAATGCCTTTGAAATCAACTTACCAAATCATGTGGGTATTTATTTTATTTTTAATGTTGTAGATCTTGTCCATTATCAAGAATCAAAAAATAATCAAACCTTGAGGGGCAACATCAATGAGTTGAAAAAGGCTATTAACAAGTCCAAACCTTCATAGGATAGGAAGGCAATTACACTTAAAAAAGAGAACCTTCCAGTACTTGTGAAGTGAAGAGGCATGAGTCCTTAATTCACTAGAATGATCAAACTACCGATGATGTTTAATGAGCCCATGAGACCAGACTTGTGGATTGGTAGATCACTTCTATGCATAGTCCATTGTTCACCTAAGTTTATTTGATATATTTATATTTCATATTTGTAATTATTTGGTTGATATTTTTGATTCATACTTATTTACTTAGTAATGCTTACATAGGTTACCTTTTTCAGTGAGTATCAAATGCTTAAACGAATATCATATCTCAATATATGTCAAATCTAGTTTGCATCCTTAAGCAGGTTTCCTTTCTTGATAAGTATCATTTATTTAATTTTTTTGTTGTTTGGGTTTATGGTGGTGGTGGAATATTTTATTCATATTTATTATATTTGAATTAATTAGATTTTTCATATTTTTATAATTTTATACATGTGTAAATATTTCGAACTAACTTTTTAAATGCATCTATCCCTTCGTAAGACCATCTAGGTACTAGATTTCTAATTTTAAACCCCATAATGTAGTATTAATACTTTTTTTTCTATATAGTCTTAGGAATTTTATTTTATTTTTTTTGTTTTTTTCCTTCTAGGTGATTTAGTTAGTTGTGAAAAAGATGAGAGAGATGGAAATGTTTGTTCTTAGAATAATTATTTTATGCATTTTTAGATTTGGCTTACGTTACCAATTTGTTATGTTTTTCTTCTAAGTTGTGATGTCTTGTTCATATTTGATATTATGTATTATCTTTATAATTAGTTGTGAGGATTTTACTTATCTTTCTTTGATGCAAGTCCAACCTTGTCATGGATATTTATTTTTACAACAGTCTCTTTTGTTTAATTGTATTTGATGAGTCGTCAATTGGGTGATCGTGATATCACGTACACGATATCGCAGCTTGTCTCCTCATCTATAAATAAGAGGTAGACAAAGGAGTTAGTGAGTCAGTTTTGAGTTTTAAGTTATTCTTTAGTTTAAGTGTTTTATTTTCTCTCTCCCTTTTCCTCTCCATGTCTGCCCGCAGTGTGGTGATTGTAATTGTACGGCATCCTTATTCGAGTGTGACATACTTGGACACACACATGACCAGAAATAAAGATCAAGATTACTTCATCATTGCAACATTCACTTAGATTAATTATTTATTTAATTGTTATGTACTACTTCCCTAGTTAATCTCTTCTCACCCTTAAACTCCTGTTAAACGCGGAATGAGTACGACTTGATTACAAGCGTTTAAGTGTAACTACTTGGTAACCCGGTAGCGTACCTAGGATCTGTGCTTGGTAATCCCAGTGGTAGTTGTGCACAAAGTCCAAGATGTGCACAAATAATCAAGGAATGGTTTCTCATCGCACTTAGGCTAGTTTAGATTCTCTCTCACCCTTTCTCTCTTAACTTAGATAATATTACCTTCCATTGCCTTCAGGAGTAGCATTAGGTTAGAAACACATCATACACCTCACTCTGAACTAAACCATACATGATAAAGCTAATACTAGTCCAGGTGGGAAGACAATGAATTGCAACCTAAGGCTAACTGTCTAGATGCCACAACTAGTCGATCTGCGAAGTTTGACTGGATCACACGTGTAACGCTCATATTCATATGATTGAGTGTAGGGGTACCTCGTCACTCATCATTAGCACCGTTGTTGGGGATAGTGCTAGTTATCTAGATTAGTTATATCATACAAGGTCATTGTATAGGACTTAACAATATATCTCTTAGGAAGAAGAAATAATTATAAAAAGTCACATATAAATTCACACATAGTTCTGTAACCATGCCTCTCCTACAAAACTATGATAATGCCACACCTAGTGAGGAAGTTCATTGGAGAACCAACAAACTATATGACAATGAAGATTGGAGTACGCAACCTGAGGTGGGGGTTTCTTATGAACATAAACAAAAGCAACGTCATCCCAACGCACAAAAGCATAACTTACCCAATGACAATGAACCCCTACTTGCCACTACAAGCCGAATGCAAATACAAGAGACTGTTCAAATCTCCCGTAGGCATCATAAAGAGAGTCGTCTACCCAGGCTCAATTTAAACAACTTCTCTAATTTCTCAGGAGGCTATGACTTAGATCCACATCAACATTTACAAGCCTTCTACAATGCCTGTACATGGAACAACATTGATAATGGTTGGCAAAAACTCAAGCTCTTCCCTATGACACTCGTTGGCCAAGCAAAAGTATGGTATAGATCGTTAAAGCCAAATTCAATACAACGTTGGTCAACAATGGTAGAAGTCTTCAATGAAAGATATCAAACCTATGCAAGAGTGTCAGCCTTGAGGAAACAAATCCAAGAGTGGAAACAAGCACAACATGAACCCTTGGATATGGCCTTAGAAAGATATTATGCACTGTTAAACAACTGTCCAGGCCATGAGTTCTCTGAGGAAAGGCTAATGTATCACATCATTGATGGGCTTCGTGATGTAACAAGAGAAAGCTTAAGGATGTATGCCCAAGGTCAACTATACGAACTATGAACCCATCAAGTTCAAGAGCTTATTAAGTGGGTAGCAAAAGAAGAAGGAGAAATGGCTAGATGGGAGAGTGTTGAAAAATAGCAACAGGACCAAAATCTCAACTTAACAAAGGTCCATGATCATAAAATGGAGAAATCAACCTATCATAAGGAGAAAGAACCATCTTTTCTGATACAACAACAATCATTAGAAGAAGTTGAGGCAAAGATCAATAAGATGTTGAAATGGACGTATAAAAAGTGTGGAGAATGTATCGATATTATTGGAGATAGAGTTTTGACAACCCAAGAAACAGGACAACATATCATTAGACAATCGAGAAGAAGGGATGAAGAAAATAAGAGCTCAACTACTAATAATACATATGAATGCAACATTTGCCTGTACGATCACCCCAAGGACTAGTGCCCAATCCTGTTACATTTATATGAGCATTGGAAAAGCATGTTAAATCCAGAGTTTGTACAGAGATACTGTGTTCAATCAAAATGGCAACAATCCCAATCATGGGGGAAGCCATCCTTAAACTAGAGACATCCTTCATCTCATCTGAATCCAAACGCTAATCTAGTTCAACATCCTGTTTTCCCAATTGGGTCAACATACTCTATCTCACCACATTACCATTCTCCTCAATACTATTAGCCCATGTTCTCAACACAACCGCCGCCTTGTGCACCTCACACTTCTTCTAATTTTCAACATTCTCATCCTTTCCCTCCTTCTACATCGCCACCAACTATTCCTAAGGTGTCTACACCACAGCAACAACCCACGAACACGACTTGTGCTACTATTTCCAACAACAGTAAGAGACCTCAGCAACATCGCAGGCATCCCTTCTTTAGAAATGACCCTAAGAAGGGACAACACAATTCCAAAGCCACTGCATCCTCCAACTCAGCACAAGTCCAACACTATGGTGCACCCTTATCTTCGAACCCAATGCCTCATGTTACTTCATCAAGGCCACCAATTAACACTCCAACAACCATACGACCCAATGAACATAGCCATGGAGGGCAACATCCCAATCCTTGCATACCATCTTATGGTCTCAATTATCATAGTGGGTCAGCTCATTATCCGGGAGCTACATCGTATAAATTGCCCCACTATGCTTAGTATAACCAAGTGTATGAACCCCGATGGGGTAAGTATGACTGAGTTCCAATATTTTCAACATGTAAGAATCCTCATCTTTTATTTATTAACCCTTTCCATCCTCCACCATTTAGTTATGGGGGATACCCCCCATTCTAATACCAAGTAGGGTTAATAAATATTTTTCATTTTCTTTAATTTTACAACTTTTTGTTTTCTAGTTTTTATTTTTCATTTTTCATTTTTTCAATTTCTTGTTTTATCTTTTTGTCTTTTTGTCTTTTTACATTTTTATAAGTAATCTCATCTACGAATAAAACACTCATGTGGCTCGTTGGTTGAGGTTTGTTCTATGTTATCAAGTCTAGAGTGATCAATTATTTGGACAATGAGCTCATTACACCCACTCATCCATTCTACAAATAAGAGGTTCTATTCAAGGGTACAGTGATATTCTTGACATTCTTAAAACTTAAAATTAATTTTGTGTTCATTGTACCTAGAATGAAGAAGGATGGACCAAGAGGGAATGATTAGGGTGTGACATCAAGGGGACTTGCAGATTCTCTTTGGTGACATATGTGGGAGTTATCATGCAACATGGTTGTACTAAGATCCTTGTAGATCTAACGAAAATGGGAGTAAGAGTAATCAAAAGGGCATTCCAAAAATCCAATGTTGTTCTAGGGGGTCCCACTGGAAAGACATGCACCCATGCCTGAAGGTTCGTGGCTTCTCTAGATTCAGTATTCAAAAAAGGAAAAAAAAAAGAAAAGAAAAGAAGAAAAACAAAGTGCCACAAAACAAAAATCACTTCTCCCTTAAAAAAAATGCCAAGTGATCATACACCTTGTTGTTTTGGTACTCTAATAGTCACTCATCATGGTGATGAACCAATGTTGTGTCACTGATCAGAGGAATGGACTTGGTCCTGATTTTAGAACAATGGGTTAATGACACTTTAATCATGCTTTACACACAAGATTCACTGTGCCCTGGGTTAGTTACCTCATGTCCCAATCTCTAAAATCCCTACTATCCCTATCTCATCTTGTTGTTCATGTAATTATAACTCGTGTCTTGTGTAGAGTAGAATTTTTTACCTCATTCTAATGATATTTACATGTGTGTGTTTTTTGGAATTAGTGCAGATTAAATTTAACCCTTTTAGTGCCCATAGACACTTTTAAGTGTGATTACGCAAGGGCATTAAAGGTTGGAACCTACTTTGGGGAGGATCCACTTGCATAATTTTTGTAATTTGCACTCATAACCCATCTTCCACACACCATTTATTACCCTTAGCATATTTTTTAACAGTTATCTTTCCCTTATTACTACTCCTTAAAATAATAATGTTCCTATGTACCATTGAATAGCCTTTTTCTTACCACCCAAGTTTTTATGGATCAATTACACCATACATAATTATTTGTGCCTTCAAAATAAATTAATTTATCCTAGAACCTTCAAACATGTCCCACATGTCCTTGATTTCCACCTTTAATTCCATTCTAGAAAAAATTTAAAAATTTGGTTTTTCCCACAAGCCTAAACATCGTTAGGTTGCAATATCATGTGCACGATATCACAGTAGACGCGATATTGCGTACACGATATCCTGTCCCAAAAACTTATAAATAGGTGACCCCCCTGCAACACTTAGCATCATTTTTCACAATTCACACGGGGGAGTTTTTCAAATTTTTCTCTATGACTTGTGAGTGTGACACCCTTGCTTTTCTACCTATATCTCACTTGCTGATATTCCGATTCTAATTCCATCTGAACCTGCTTGAACCCATAGTGTTCAGCTTAGTCATGGGGGAGGGACACCTACCGAATAGCATCTCACTTTTTTTGGAATTTATCATCATCCAAAGGACATTATCCAAGGTAATTAGCTATAACATTTAGAATAATTATGCCAAAAAAATCATTTAATTCCTTTTGGTACACCAGGAAGTTAAAATTGAAAACCACCTAAGTAAAATGAACTCATTATTACAATCTTTTAGGAAATATCACACGAAGATAAAATAAATTAATTAATTAAGGCAAGCAATAAGGTATAACTTAACTTCAAAAACAACCTTACTAACGCTTGACCCCATGTGATTGCAGATGGCCTTGAAACATGGACAACAGGAAGGTCTTGCACAAGGTGGAAGCAAACGACTTAGGAGAGGTGGAAGACAAGATCCTTCTGGACAACATGCAAAATAGGAGGAAAAATCATTTAGCATTAATCAAGAGGACCCTCCTACTGTATAGCTCGAGCAGGCAGAAGGAGGAGCTGTTGTAGCTCTTGAACAAGGACAACATCTCACGTTGCCCCAAGATTGTGTTCAGGCCATCCACGAAAAGTCCATATTTGCTGCGGTGATTCTGGAATTAAACTTTGAATATTTTGCAGAGTTTGCTCCTGAGGCTATTAGGGATCACCTCAAAGGATCTCCCTTATGGCCTACCCTCTCTGAATGGGATGCCTGGTACCTAGGGAAGATGTACCAATTCTGGCACAACAGGGAACAAGGCACCATCGTCAATATTTGTGGTGTGATAGTCAATTTCTCCACACAGGCCATTTCAGAAGTATTAAACCTTTTGAATACAAGGTCCAAGGTTGCTCAGTTATCCACCTGTTTTGACCCTAATGTGTGACAAGATTGGTTGGAAAGGACATATGGTAGAGATGAGACATTTGGTGAGTTGATGACGGAAGAGAGGATCTACTTCAAAATTGGAACATATCACCTCTTCCCCATGAGGGCTTAAAAAGAATATCAATGTATGTGGCAAGAGGATGTGCAGTGCTATTGGAAAACGTTAACACTAACCTGCCCCATCTATATTTAACAGATATCCTGAGGTAGTTCGAGGAATGGAAGATAGGGAAGATGGAGTTACCCTTCCCTTGTCTTATCAGAAAGCTTTGTCGATGTGCTCGTATCAGGGGGTACACCAATGATGTCCTCTGAAAAGCCCAAAATGCTTCCTATGATGAACTGTTAAAGCCACTGTCTACAAAGAAAATTACTAGTGAGACACTAGGACCAGAAGCAGAAGAAGAATAGATGGCTGGACCAACTGCAACTCAACTTGTAGGACCTAGCCAACCTCCAAGTACAGGACCCAGCCAACAACCTAGCACAAGCCAGGATCAGCTGCCATCGCTGCAAGACTACAAACTGTTAATGAGCCATCTCAAGGCCATCGCTAAGATGGTCAGTTGAGGAAGTCGTGATGACATAAATCTCTTCTGCATCATTGATGATGCCATACAACCCACTTTTTCTTTGGATCACACAAGGGGTGAAGTGTCTATTCATACAGGATGAGGGGAAAGTACTTGGTCACAACAGATCTCAAGAAACGCAGCATCTTTCCAAGTGCAATTAAAAACTAGTGAAGGGGCCACTGTAGTGGTCATGCAACACCAAGATGCCATAGGAGCTGCAGAAGTGGTCACAGACCATATCAAAGAATCATTCAATGTACTTGTTGTATCACTGGTAGATCTCACAGGAGCATGGGATGCTCAAACTTTGCCTAGAACATTAATGACTCCTGTGGAACATGAGGATGTGATTGATCGATTGCTACAAACAAGACAAGTAATGACATCCCTATTTGACATCCCTTAAGATGTTACGGTAATTCAATGAAACCTCATTTCCACTAAAGGGAAGCTGGTCTTAATGGAAGTGAGGGTCAAGCATGCTGAAGCATAGGTGTAGAAATTACAAGAATAGCTCGTGGCCCTACAAGAAACTCAGTGGCACCCTTTGCAATTTGTTCCTACAAACCAGCTAGATAACTTCAAAACTAAGCAACTAACCAAGTTACTAACAGAGAATAAAAAGGTGGCAGAGGAAAAAGATAGGGCTTTTTGGGATGCCTCCGTAGCACAGGCACAAACTCATGTGAATATTAAGGTACTCAAAGCCCTATAGGAGGAAAATAAGCAACTCGTTGCTAACAACCTTCGGTTGACCACTGTGGAGAAGCAAAATAATGTTCTCGAATAATATTTTCATCAGTTGCAAGAACAGTTCATCCAAGTCAACCAAGACATAAGATGTTTAGCCAAGGAGAATCGAACCCTCTCAATGCAGGAGGTATGCGCAATTTATCAAAAGATAGCCATTGAAATAAGTGTGTGGAAAAATGAGGCTAAAAAGCATGAAAAGCTAAAGGAGCACTTCTGAGACTAGGTGGGGATGTACAAATAAATCCTTGAGAAGGAGATCCATATGATGAAGGCCCACATCAATGCTATCAGTGCTCAACACACTGACTAGCGAGCCATATTGGACACATATGCCTTTGCCCACCAAGAAGAAGTTAAGAACCAGGACCTGCATATCCAAGATCTTACAGAATACATGGAGTTGGCAAACTTGTGGTATGCCAACCTTGCCATGTTAACAGTAGGACACTTGAGAACAGAGATCAAGCAAGAGGTAGCTACCACCTACAGCAAATACGAAACAAAATTTGTAGAATGCAAGAAGGTATTGCAACAACTGGAGGTTGCAAATTATAAACTTGAGGTGGTAAAGGCAAGCTACCAAGGCCAAAAATATGTCACAATAGACTTGGCTTGACAGCGTGTAGATTTCCAAGAATACAAAGACAAAGCCAGAGCCTATGAAGAGGAACGATGGGTATTTGTGGCCTGGTATGTCAAGGCTAATCAAATGTTTCTGCAACTACCCTATCCGTGGGAAGTGTCGACTCCATCAAACATCAGGACATTAGCATGGATGGCACAAGAACCCCAGACAAAATAGGAGAAGCTCTAGGCCATACTTCAATTCCATCAAATCCAAAGACCTAGAGCACAAGATAAAGGAAAAGCATCAATGGAGGAGCCACCGCCACTAAGAACTACATGAGTTCCACAAATTTTGTAGTTGTAGCACATTCTTTGTGTTGTGTCCCAATTTTGTTTTTATTTCACACTACGGCATAACCCCATTTTCACCATCCAATAATCCCATACCTATCCACTGAGTAATCACTATAACTTGAGGAGGAGTTTTCATTCAGTCGTAGGGGTATGATGAGTCGTCATTTGGGTGACCGTAATATTGCGTACGTGATATCGCAGCTCAGCCACGATATTGCATACGCGATATCGTAGCTTGTCTCCTCATCCATAAATAAGAGGTAGATAGAGAAGTTAGTGAGTCAGTTTTGAGTTTTAAGTTAGTCTTTAGTTTAAGTGTTTTATTTTCTTTCTCTTCCTTTTCCTCTCTATGTATGCCTGCAATGTGGTGATTGTAATTGTATGGCATCTTTATTCGAGTGTGACGTACTTGGACACACACAGGACTGGAAATAAAGATTGAGATTAATTCATCATTGCAACATTCACTTAGATTAATTATTTATTTAATTTTTATTTACTACTTCCCTAGTTAATCTCTTCTCACCCTTAAACTCCTGTTAAATGTGAAATGAGTACGACTTGATTATGAGCATTTAAGTGTGACTACTGAAACACCACTAATTTTGGCCTAACACTTCTAAACAAGAATGACTCAAGCCCTTTCAAGCTTTTGGGAAGCAAAATTTGGCTAAGGTATGGAAACCACGCTCAGCTAAATCAAGCCAGCTTGCTCATTCTCGTCAAGCTAGAAGCTTGCCCACAGCGTGACCAACTCTCAAAGTCTCAAAACTGAGACAAAATGATCTGATCTACAACGTGCAAGTCATCCTTAGAGCACATCTTTGACAGCTTCCAGTCCCAAGTTTTGGAATGCCAGATTTCAACTCAAAATTGCAAGTTTTGCAAGATTTCATATGTCATGCTGCATGTCACACTACAGTGTGACTGTAGTGTGACCTACTCAAAGTGATTCCAAATAAGTCACATCTAGGATCAAATTCCAGATTTCAGATCACTCTTGGGATCAGCTATAGCTAGACAGCAGTTGCACTCAAGAATCAAGCTTCAAAATCACAATTTCAAACAAAATGCATGATTCTGGTGTCATGTCACACTACATGTCATGTTATAGAATGATTCCAGCGTGACATATCATAAATAACTCAAAACAGGGCACATTCAGGCTCAAATTTTGACTTGCAGGGTTAGACATAGATGGGCAACAGTTGCATTCAAGGAGCAGGCTTCAGAAATCAAAATTTGGTGACATATGTCTCATTCAGGCTGAGGTCACCCTGAGGACACACCCAGCATGACTGCCCAACGTGAGTGTCTACTAAATGCCCAGCATGAGTGCAAGAAGACACACCTCAAAAAGCCATAGAACCACCCGAATCACATCCTACAGGGATCAAAGCAGTCAAATCAAAGATCCAAAAGTTTCAAGTGAGCCAGGGTCAATTTCTCTTGTAGTACATTGTAAATCTTCATTTGTGGGCTTGTCAGGCCCTCACAATCTAAATTGTATGTGCTTCCATGGGCTTGATTAAGCCACACGTTGTAAGATACAATGTATCTGGTCAAAAATGTAGCCTTCCTACACACAACCAACTCACACACAACTATCCATTGGACGCATGTCACTCGATCCATTTTCCTCTCATCTCTCAGCCATTGATTCCATCCTGGATTCCGTGGCCAAACCTAGCCAAGCCCTTTAAATACCCTGTCAACTCACATAAATGGGGTTGGAAATTTTTGAGTTAAACGGCTTAGGAAACTCAGACCAGTGATCCTTAGGCACTCGGCACATTCTGACTCCTAGCATCCAAGCACTTCTGAAACACATCACATCACCCCAAGGCTTGGTGCTTGACCTACCATCTACATGTGCAACTAAGCTTTGACCGGTGCACATCTTTTCTATGCAATACAATACAGCTCATTTTTCCATCCATTATACTATTTACTTTTTTTTACATTCAGTTCACATTTTGTTTACGTTTTGATTATGATACCAGTTTAAGTTTACATTTCGTACATGCTATTTCATGTTTTAAAATATCAGTTATGATAACCCCAGCACAAGCCGTAGTTTACACTCAAGGAAGTCCTTGGTTGATTTGCATGCAGACCATCCAAGGCACTCTACCTTCGTTTACTTTTCCAGCTTACCCTTGGGTGAAGGCAGGATCAGCTATGTCTACCCGACAATCTTTCAGTGTTTATTTTCCCTTCTAGCCTTACATCGACGATTTAGGTCAATATAGTAAATTGGTGCTAGAAGGAGGGCCAACTTTCTTGTTGTCTATTAAAACATCAAAACTTATTCAACCAGCCCTTGTGAATCTCCCTGTCGTATTTATCACGCTGTAGTGGTTGTTACACTGTAGTTGTCACGCTGTAGTTGTTGTCACACTGCAGTTGTCATGATGTCACACTGTAGTTGTTGTCACGTTGCAGTTGTCACACTGCAGTTACTCACACTCAACCCATCTAGCTTAGTTTGCACACATTCGTTATGGAATCTTCCAAATTAACCCAGTGACACTGTCGACCTCTGACTTTGGGGCTAAAACCTCGAACCTTGTTACCGCTACTGAATCCATAACTGTCATCAAACAAATAAATCCCCAAGGCCCTATGCGCTAGTCACTTAGGTTACAGGGAAAGGACCCTACTTATGCAAATCTCATGGTCGAACAGTATAACTTCATCTATGTTAAGATCCAAGCCAACTTACTCATTGATCATGTAGAAAAGGAGGCAAAACGAGACTATGAACTTATCCACAAAGGAGGTCGCAAGTTCATCCCTTCAGCATTTGACATAATCTCGTTCTCTGAACACCATCATAAACTCATATCCCAACTTCTCATGGCTACAAGTAAAGCCCTATAGTTACCTCCAATAGAGCCTCAAGGTGGAGATGAGGAAGATGATTTCGCAGCCCAATCTAAACATGGGGATTCAAACCATACCGTTAGTCCCCATGCCCATACGAACCCATTATTTCAACCTTTCCTGGAAGAGACTATATTTCCATTGCCAGCTTCTCTACGGAAAGTACCCACTCCCATTCCCATCTTCTCTAAGTTCAACGCTCGACCTAACACGTCCACTTCTATCGTACCATTGCAAACACAATCCCAACAACCTCCTTCCCAAACTAATGCAGGAACAACTTTTCAACCTCAAGTGATTGGGATGCCATCAGTCATACATGCTTCCACATCCATCCATTACATACCTCAAGTGCAAATCCAACAAGCACCAATGATCACTTCACAACCTATGACTAGGCAGTGGGCCCCACCAACTGTTCAACAAAACCCATCTACTCACTACAGTGTACCACATCCCATGATCTCAGCCCCGAATGTCATCCCATTACAGAAAATGACAGTTCAACAATCTCTCTTTCCACAAACGATGCCACAATCGAGTCATTACCAACCACCGCTAGCTCAAACCGTTAGACTACCTACCACCCAAGAGTGGGCCGATACAAAAAAAATGATGCATTCATTGGCAGAAGAATTAAAGCACCTCAAAACTGTAAACATTGAGAAAGTCAAAGTACTGGACTTCTATCAAGATGATCCAATTGACCCTTGAGTCCCACTGCTAACCTTGCCAAAGGGGGTTTCATTACCCCAATTAACCAAATATAATGGAGAAGGAGATCCAAACGCTCACCTGGTAACATTCTGAACAAAATGTCTACTTCTTCCAGCATGGCCTCATGTGATTCTACGTGTGTTTGCCATGTCCTTAACCGAAAAAGCCCTAGACTGGTACCGAGCTTTACCCTGCAACTCCATATCTTCTCTAAAGGACTTGTTGCACCAATTTGTCACCCACTTCAAATACAATCTGAAACCTAAAGCCACATTAGATAGCATGATTCAAATTAAACAAGCACCATTAGAGCCAGCATAGAAATTTATAAAAAGATGGACTGCAGCCTTAAATGAACTTCACGAACCTATTCCTGAAATGTATCTACTTACCATCCTTAAAGCATACACGAATGAGTTTATTAAGTCAAAACTTTACTATTTAAAATCCTATACCTTGAGCCAAGAATTTGTGCAAATTAAAGACATAGAAGAGGCTGCACAAACAAGCAATGACCTAGCCTACTTGACCTTTAGGAGCCAACATACAAGGAGAGATAAATCCAAGACAATGACAACAGCAGTAGCCGAGATAGCCTGATCTAACCATCCAGGACAAAAGGGAAAATAAGCCGTTGTCCCAAACAGCTATGAAAGAAACACACCTGTGCCTACACCCAAAACCCCCTCAAATAGAAACACTAACGTGGGTCATGCTCACACCTCTGAAAGAAAAGACCCCGCTCAATATACGTCCTTACCCATGAAACCTTCACAATTGCTTGACCAATTTCTAAAGGCCAGTTTAATCAAACATAAGCAAATGTCTCCCACAGCCTCTCAAAAACATGATCGATTTTGTGAGTTGGCTAAGAACCCAACCTTAGTAACACCTAATGAACCTCCCATTCCAACAAGCTTTAGATTGGATAGGTTTTGCAAGTATCACCAACAACCTGGTCAAGAAACTGATTACTGCTTCACCTTGAAATAGGATATACAATGCATGATTGACAGGGGTGAAGTAGTATTTGATGAAGCAAACCTAGTAAGACCCCAAAACCAACCCATGGGAGTCTATAAGGATCCTCTCAACACCAATGATGCACCATATGTAATTAATACTATCCATGTAGAAAGTAGACAAGATGTCCTATGAAAACCTTTCGTAATCTGTAGGCCTTTAGAGAACACACCTACACCAACATCTCCTTAGAGTCCTTTTATCATACTCACATCCCCTACACCACAAAAGCTGTTTTTCATTCTCATGCCTCCTTCCGTTACAACAACAACCACACCATCTAAAAACCGGCCCATTCCCTTTGTGATCCGGGTGCCAAAACACCCCGACACACAACCCACCTCTGTTCCCCTGCGACCTCTATGAGAACGTCTTGCCGATAGACTAACAAGAGAGTGCCCGGAAAGAGAAAACCATCAGTATAAATTAGGACCACCAAAGCCTACTCTCCTAAACATTGTTCCCATGGGTCCATCCATTAATGAGCCTAGTACAAATCATCAAAGTGAAGATAATGTCATAGGTTGTGTCCCGAATCCAGCATCCTCAGCTACCAATCCAAAAATTCCTCTACGAGAAATACAGATGCTGGGCCAAATGGACCAAATCCCTACGAATAAGGATGCCCCAAATGGCAAAGACCTAGTGAGTGCATTGACCCAGGTCACACAAGCCTTAAAACAAAAGAACACTTCTTTAAGTCTATATGACCTAGTAATGACTTCACCAGTACATTAAGAAGCTCTCGTATAGATGCTAACTTTGATTCCTATTAGTGAGGACCTTCCTATAGATGAACTATCCATTTATGCAGTATTGTCCCCGCAACCTCAAGAATCAAAGGCTACATCCCTAGAATTCTGTGCTAAGGACATTAAGCTAGATGAGAAAACGGGAGAAGTCACCATAGCCCCTATGTTCATAAAGATATAGCTCAATCATTTCAAGATACGTAGGGTGCATGTAGATGATGGTGCAGTGAAAAATGCAATACCCTTTCCCATCATTGAAAAATTGGGACTTTCTGAACAAATATAGCCCACAACAACCTCTTTCCTAAAATCCTTCAGTAGTTCTCATGTCAGGGTGAAGGGTATGATCACCTTAGACTTCATAGCCAGGGACCAATTCCCCACATCAGCTAAATTCATAGTGGTTGACGAAATGCCAGGCTTCAATCTAATCCTAGGACATCCCTGGCTAGCTCAACTTAAGGCTGTATCTTTGTCGATCCATCAAGAGATTCACCTACCTTACGAAGGTGGTGAAATCATCATATATGAGGACACAACTATATCACCCACTTCCTCACACCCTGGAGTAAATCACAAATCAGAGATTGAGTTTGTTGGGCCTAAGCAAGAAACTATGAGTATACACCAAGAAGTGAACCCAACGTTAGCTCATGATCTTGCTGAAATTAAGGAAGCACTGGACAACGCAAACATAGGAGCCATTCCTACTCATGTCTCTTGGTCAGAATTACCCTTTGATGTCACCGATGAAGGGGAAGGTGAGTATAAGATTATACCCACATACCCAACCCCTCACGTTAAACTACAAAGGATCAAGAGGCAACTTAATAACTAGAGTAAACTACCACATGTCTGAAATGACACTAAACTACCACATGTCCAAAATGATGTTAAACTACCAATTGTCCAGTACGACATTAAACTACCAATGAACGTCTGTAATGACATTAAACTAGCCACGGTTAGAAATGGTCAGTTCCTTTTAAAAGCTTTCTAAAACTATTATTGCTTTTGGCCCACTATGGCATAACACTGGCAATCTTTCTTTCCTTAGCAATAGAGGCAACAGTTCACCATGACTTTAAACTAGTGTGAATAGCCTGAAATGGCTTTGAACTAGGATTCAGTATGTTACAAGTTTACAAATATTCACTATATTTTGTCAAATTCTCGTTCAAATGATACAAGTTATAGCCTTAAGTTATGACTTCAATGTTACTTTCCTATTTTACAAGTGTTGATTCACATTTCATTCCTCCACTTTATAGTTAGTTACATGCATATGTTCACTATAATACTTGAAAAGGAAAATAAAAAGAGAAAACAAAAAAATAGAAAACATAACAATGAGTCAATATGGTAGTAAAATTCCAACACCTTACACCATAACTAGGTCCATGTTATTACATTTTTCAACCATACATTTCCATCAAAAATCCAAAAGAATCTCAAAAAACATTTAGTAGCTAAAATATGATTAACGATAAGCTCATGGAGTGGGTTGTTCCCCAAGATCCTCTTCATCATCTGCTCTCACTCCACTAGGGCCAGCTCCATCATTAACATGTCCCTATAGCAAAAAACAGAAAGAGCAAAGCAGGTAAGAGTAGTAAAGCAAATCATAAATGAAAAACTGGTAAAAATAGTAACACTAATATTGAAAACAACAAAACCATACAAAAATGAATGTCACAATAAAACACTCACAAGTGAGGAAGGCCCTAAGTTGGCCTCCAGACACCATAGAATCTCCCCTCTTGGCACATTTTCCTAATCCTCCTCCAGGCCAAGATCGATGCCAGCCAAGGTTTTACCCTTGTCCACCGAAGTCCAGGTAGGATGCTCAAGAGAAAACATTCTTGTCGAAACCTCTCCAAAGGTGGTAGTAATGGTCCTCTCTAGAGATCCCTCCACCTTAGTGCACTCGGTGAACCTGTCATAAGAAGGTCTCAAGCCTAATCCATCGATGAACATCTCCACCCTGTGACGTTCAACTGATTCCTCCTTCAACCACTTCTTATACTGATGCTTGTGGTCCTTTTGGTCTTGCCCCCATTTTTGTACCTTAGCTAGAAAGGACTTCCAATCATGACACTTTCTGTTCAGCAAATCTATCTATGCCTTTTGCTCAACCAAATCCCGTGTAGCTTGCACCTTGCTATTCAAAATCATCCAGTAATGCGCATAGGTAATTCCAAATCTGTGCCAAGTGCTATCACCAGATAGCAATAGCAAAATCATAATGAGATTGGAGATCCCTACTCTTCTCTTTCTCCTTTTCCAGTGCTTCTTTCAATGAATGCACCTCGTCCTATAAGTACTACCCCAAACATGTACAAGTCCAAAGCGACTTGGCGTTCAGTACAACACAACCAGAAACTGCATCGTACACATTCCTTGGGACTTGCTCAATATTCCCTGGTAATTCTGGGAGAGCATCAATGTGAGTAGCTTCATAGTGATCCCATTGAAGCTTGGCACTTGTAGTTGTAAGTACCACACATAGGAATCAACTATAATCAATGAATGCAAAGAAGCACAATAAACCCAAATGCTTAGCGTAATACATAAAACACACATACCTAGTTCTGGATGAGCTTCTTGTAAGCGAGTAACCACATCATTAACAATGCCTTTAACAAAGTCTATCTTACTAGGCATCTTAGGCCATAGCCTTAGCTGGTCAGTCGGTGTGGGACAAGCTGGGGAGGTCACTTCGATTGGAACCTGTGTTCCTGAAATCTCTGCCCAAGATGCGTGTGCCTCAAAAGTCTTGACATCTACCTCTAATGCTAGAAATAATCAAGATAATTAAAAATAATGCATGAAAATTAAAAGGTACAAAAACATGAATTATGCTAAAGGAAACATACCAAAAGGCCCTTTGTTGTTTATCTTTGGAGGATCACCAAGCTGCAACGATCCATTGAAGAAGCCATCAAGGACATCTCTGTCATCATCCAAATGGACACCTCTTTCATCACTGGGTTGCCTGAGGGCATCCAAAGCCTCTGCAAGCTTCATCCCCATGATGTCTATCACATCCTCTGCTTGTGAGATGGGAGTTTCTTCAGTTGTTTCTTCCCTTTCCATCGCTTCTTATTCTAGCCCTGTGACAATCACTTCAGGATTAGCCATTAGGGCCAAAGTCTCCCTCTCTCTCTCTCTAGACCTCCTCTAATAACACCAACATTCTAATGTTAGTATGACATAGGGTACATATACATTTAATAAACATATACATTAAAATGTCATAATAAATAAATTAATAATAATAAAATGAAATACTTACCTTCCACTAACAGTACAAACCGAATCTTCTTTTCCCTTGGTAGTATTGCATCCAGGGCAGGCTCCCTTGGGCGTTCTTTCCTCTTCACCTTCATCTTGGACTTCCCAATGGTGTCGCCAATCAAACGTTCAGGCCTTTTCATAGACGTGCGTAGCCCAAGTGGTTCCAATCCCAAACTATCATGGGAATGATGAGAATGGCTGGCTACACCCCTACTAGTAACTGATACTGATTCCTCACTGTCCTTCGGTGGATCCTGGGATCTAGTGGTGCTAAATAGGTGGCGAATCCAGGGGCGGGATAATTGCAAATGGTCCCTCAAAACATGGTGGTTATAATCATAAACCACTAGGAACTCAGCGAACCTACGTAAATACCCCACAAAGAAAGCAAAGGTAAAATGAGATCTAGCATGGACGTTGGAACCTAACCTGATGATCTCCCTGCGAAGACCAGATACAAGAAACTATGCCCATTTGTAGTACCTTCATGTCTCTAAAATGGCACATATGACATGTGTAGTCTCAATCCCAAGGTTTCTCCCTTGAGAGAGAGATTTGGGGAATGCACGTGCCCGGAAGAGAGGATATAGAAACTTCACCTTCACTGATCGGGTGTCGTCTCACAGAGCAAAACCTTTGTGACCTCGAGGCACACCTAACCACTCCTCCAACTCTCTTATGACCTAGTCCTCTTTCGTTGCTTTATCTATAGACACCATGGCAGCATCCATGGGCACACCAAAAAGATCAAAGAGAAATTCAGTGGTCAAGTGAAAAGATACTTTGACCCCCTAGACTCACGTGCTAAAATGGGAAGCATCACCATTGAAAGAATCTATAATAGTGACCATCTCGATAGCTAGAATTCTAGGAGTCCAAGCTGAAAATAAGTCCAGCAGACCTGCCTCAGTAAGATGACTGATGGTCAGCTCAAGAGCCCCCCTCTACAACCACCTTTGTGACTACTCCACCTCCCCAACTTCATGAAAAGGGTGGTCTCAGTGTGCCCCGTTATCACAGTGACTTCTTTGGGAGGGATGGCTACTGTAAAGAGAAAACAAAGAACAAAGAGTTAAAAACATAGTACAATATAAGGCAACAAAATAAAAGAAAATGGAGACTAGAGCATGGTCGTTTACCATCATTAAATGGTGTAGGTGGGATAGGTGCTAGATCAATTCTTTGAGGGAAGGTCGGCCCATTAGAAGACCATTCTCCATGTAACCAACAACAAACTTGGCAACACTCAAAGGCTCTTCAAAATTGCCTATGGTAGTTAACAAGAGCCGCCTTGGTCTGGTCCAACACCGTAGCACGAAGAATGAGGCCCGCCATGAAAATCTCTAGCGTTGTGCATGCTAATGCAAGCCTGCCATCATCATTGTGCATCCCATGTTCATCAAAGAAGGGCCTACATAGAAAAAAAACATTCACATTTAGATGATGACATGAAATTTAAAAAAGGGATCAAAATTAAACAAGACAAAAAGGAGCATACTTGTTTACTCTATATACCATCCTAGGTGGGTTATGAAATAGAGTGTGTACACGGAGAGCTAGGAAAAGTGTATTGCTATTATTATAATGACTACACGTAGGCAGCTCCAACACACGAGTCAAAAGATGTGTAGATCTAGGGCCCTCAGCAGAGCCTCCTAAAACCCTAAAAAGTCCCTCATTGATATCAGTGATAAAAGTAAGCATGCCTTGTGTAGACCTAGGCAATGTTGTCTCAATGATGTCACGAGCTAACTGTTCACTCAGGTGGGACCATATAACCACACTAAAATGTTGTAACATGAAGGACAAAAATGAACTAACACCGAGGAGGAACCATATCACATGGGGCCCGATGCCCATGTCATAGGGGGGGTGTGTCTGGTCCAAAGGGGCCAAACCAAGCAAACACCCCAACAAGCTCAACCACCAGAAGAGAATGTTTAGGTCCCCTGCACATAGCCAACCTAATGCTAGAAACGTTAGGTAAGTGAAAAAATTTTAGTGCTAACAATAGATCAAAACCACATAGACCAAAAATCACATAAACAAATGCTTTAAATGCCTAGCTTCACCCCATGAGATAAGGACACTAATATCTATTTAGTGTATCTGATGCTTGCTAGGGCACATTAGAATCCATGCCACGATAAACCCACATAAAAATGCAAAACATAAACACTCAAAAAACAAATAAATGATATAAACATGAAACAGGAACATCCTCACATTCCAAGTCACGCTAGGCCTTCCCACCAGCAAGTCACGTTAGTCCTTCCCACTAGCAAGTCACGTTAGTCCTTCCCACTAGCAAGTCATGCTAGGCATCCGTCCCCAAGTCCCAGCACTCATGCTAGTGGCCCATATTCTAGCTCACACTGAAATTTGCAACTTAATGTTCATGCTACCATAACATTTCCTGCCCTCCAAAGATCCCACATGCAGCTGCCAGCCTTCCAAAAAAGTCACGCTGACCATTTCTTGCCCTCCAAAGATCCAAAAAAATTCACAAGTCACGTTGCTCTGGGCAGACTCAAAAATTCACAAGTCACGCTACCCTCTAAAATTGAAAAAAATTTCCCAAAAAATCAAAGTCATGTTGTTCATTCCCTATCCCAAAAATTTGAAGTCACGTTGTTCATTCCCTTTCCCGAAATCCAGAAAAATTCACAAGTAATGCTGCCCTGAAAAATTACAAGTCACATCGCTCTCAAAAATCAAAAAAAATTTATAGTCATGTTGCCAGGAAGGCAAAACAAAGAACTCCCAAGTTCACGTTGACTTTCCCCCCGATAGTCACGCTAAGAAAACCCAAAACCCTGCAACTAGTCATGCCAAGAAAGCCAAAAATTTTGCAACTAGAACACCAAGGAAACCAAAAACCCATGCCCTCACACCCCAAACTCGCATTCACGCTGCCCACATTGAATCTCCCTTCTCCTGGCACCAAAGAAAACCAAGAACCCTATGGCCCAAGACGCCAAGAAAGCTAGGAACACTACCCACATGCTCACACCCCAAAATCATATTCACCCAAAATCGTAATCCCAAAAACCCCAAGAAAATCATAGCTCAAAAATCCAAGATCACAGCCAAAAAATCTTACCCTAGGTAACGCTGCTAGAGGAAAACAGGGGAGAAACAAACTTACACATGCAAAGCCTTCTTCCATGTTGGAATCCTGGCTTGGGGAAGACATTGGAGAAGCTCTTCGCTCTCCTCTATGAATGCCAGATTTGCCTGCCTCTTTCCTTTGTCCTAACTTGCCTCTCCTCTGCCCTTTTCCTTCATGTTGCCTTGTGCATGCTGACGTTGTTGACGGCAAGTCATGTTGATGTCGTAGCTCACGTTGCACTCCTAAGTCACACTGCAGTCAAGAAGTCATGCTAGCACAAAATGCCCTTCCTCCACTTCAAAATCCTTTTTTTAAACCCAACACATTCTATTTTTTATCTTCTTTTGTTTTACTTTATTTTTTATCGCTTTATATTTGCTTTATTTGTTTAAATTTGTTTTCATTTGTGTTATATGTTGGCATGCATCCCTCATTATTCCAGCCTCTGGAGATGAGGCCCAAAATTTTTCTTCTTATGAGAAAGAGGAAAAAACACAAAAAAATCAACAACAACAATAAACATGTAGGAACATCCGAAAATACATAACAATGCACATAAAATTCATAAAACTTTAAAATCCTCATGAACTTGTTGTTCACTCAAAAATTTAAAAGTCAAAGTTTAAAAGTGGTGCATGCACTCGGTCCAAATGACAAGTCAACATAACTAGCCTGATATGGCCTTAAACTACCATCTGGCCCAGTATGGCCTTAACCTACCATCTGGCCCGGTATGGCCTTAAACTACCATGACTCCTACCGCATCTCCTGATTTTTGTTAGTACATAGTTCACTTATATTTAGTAACTCCTTCACCAAGAGGATGTCTCTTACTCCACTCCTATTTTAAATTGGCATGGGCAAGCACATGGCCACAAAGAATATCCTCTCAATATTGTCTCTCAATGGACCATACAGGGAGGTAGAAAGAGCAATCAACCTAGAATCCTTAGATCTAGACCCATCCACTTATTCCAATTTAATAGCCTCCACTCAAGAAACATCATACTAGCCTAAAAACATGACTAAGACTTTGGACCTGGAAGTTGATAATATCACTGAAGATCCTCTAGTTGAAATCCCCATTGCCATAGTCAATGACGAAGCCAGAACATTGAAATTAAGTGCCCTACTAGACTCGCAACTCGTAGGTGACATCACTCAAGTCTTAAAAGACAACATAAAAATGTTTGCATGGTCATACATAGACATGTCAAGATTTGACCCCTAGATCATCCAAAATAACATCATTCTCGATGAAAAAATCAAATCGATAAAACAAAAAGCACAAAAGGTCAGACCCGAGGTAGCATTAGTTGTCCATGTGGAAATCACAAAACTCTACCAAGCTAGATTCATTTGGGCCTTTGATTATTCTGATTAGGTATCAAACATTGTTGTAGTTCCTAAGAAGAATGGTAGTATACACATATGCATTGATTTTCGTGACCTTAACACAGCCACTATAAAGGATGATTTTCCTTTACCTAGCATTAATCAACTTACTGACACAACTACTAGGCATGCACTATTGTCCTTTATGGATGGATTTTCAGGGTACAACCAAATAAGAATCAATTTGGAACATCAACCTAGAACAACTTTCACGCCACCTTGGGGTACATTCTGTTATACTATGATGTCATTTGGCCTTTAAAATGCAGGAGCTACATATCAACGAGCAATGACATATATATTTAGTGATTACATGCTCAATTTGCTCAATGATTACGTGGATGACATCATAATTAAATCTAAGACAACCAAACAACATGCAAAAGATATAGACCTAGTGCTTAAACGTTGTCTCAAATATGACCTTAGGCTCAATCCAAAGAAGTGTGTCTTTGGTGTTAAAACAGGCAAGATGCTAGGTTTCATAGTGTCTAAAATGGGAATACGGGTAGATCCTAATAAGGTTAATGCAATAACTAATATGCAACCACCAAAAAACCTCACCAAATTACTTAGCCTTCAAGGTAGACTGCAGTTTATAAGACGCTTTATCAAAAAGTTGATAGATAAGTTAAGACCTATGCAGCACCTATTATGAAAAGATATGCATTTCCAATGGATCCAATAATGTCAAGAAGCATTCGAAAACATAAAACAAGAGCTAACCCAACTACCAACTGTCTATCCCCCATAAAGCGATAAACCCTTTTATATCTACCTTGCAACTTCTGATGCTTCTATTGCATCAATGCTTTGTCAAAAACGTCACGATGGAGCCGAGATCCCCATATATTACTTAAGCCATGCTTTAATTGCCTATGAACAACCATACAATGATGTGGAGAAGTCATGCCTTTCCCTCATCTTCGCCTTGAAGAACTGGCAGCATTATCTCTTTCGTAATCAAGTTTACATCATTTGCAAACATAACATACTCCATGCTATCACCAATAATATCTACGAGTCAAGTAGGATAGCTAGGTGGAAAGCAATGATCATGGAATTTGACTTACACTATGTTGCTCAATCCTCCACAAAAGGTCAAGTGATAGTAACGCAATTAGCCATTTTGCCAACACCTGATCAGGCAATAGTTAACCCCAAATTCCCTGATGAAAATGTTAACAGTATAGATGTCGTACCCGACAGCTATGAGGCAATCCTCTATTTTGATGGGGCTTCAACCTCCCGGGGAGGAAGTGTTGCAGCTATTTTAACGTACCCCTCTAGAGAAATCCAACCCTTCGCTTACTGATTAACCTTTCCTTGTACCAATAACGTGGCGGAATACAAAGGTCTTCTTCAAGGTCTTCATGTAACTTCAGGGATCTCACGTCTTGTAATTTGAGATGATTCATAGCTAGTTATTAATCAAGTCACTGAGGTTTATGCATGTAAGGCTCTTCATTTGCAACCATATTGTGATTTGACCAAACATCTACTGAGACAACTAGTAGAAACCGATATATAGCATGTCCCTAGAAGCGAAAACACCATTGCTGATGCACTTGCCACACTAGTCTTAAATATGACATCCAAAATGTTCCATGCATTGCCAAGCTCTATAACAAGTTGTGCTGAACCTATAATTAACACGCGTGACAAAATTCCTATAACATCTGTTATTACAACACACGCAATAGAATGGTACGATGACATAAAAGAGTACCTTCTAAGAGGCAAACCATCACAACACTTGAAAAATGCTCAAAAGGACACCGTGCAAAAATGCTCCTGGCAATACGCATTAATAGGAGACACCTTGTGTCACAAATCCTACGAAGGCATTCTGTTGATATGCATTAGTAGCATCGATGGTCAAACGATTGTAGAACAAGTCCATGAAGGACTTTCTGGAGGACACATTGCACCTAAAGCAATGGAAACAAAGATTAGGCACTTAGGCTACTACTGGCCACACATGGAGTATGATTGCATTTCCAAAGTTAGAACATGTGACATTTTCCAAAAGCATGTAATCTAATACATGTGACACCTAACAAATTGCATACAACACAAATCACATGGTCATTCCAAAAATGGGGGTTAGACTTAATTGGACCAATAACGCCATCATCTTCAGTAGGACATGGCTTTATTATCACCGCAACTCAATATTTCACAAAATGGGTAGAAGTTATTCCCCTTAGGAAGACCACTTCAAAACACATTTGCACTTTCATCATAGAAAATATCGTGACCCGTTTTGGTATTCCAATGATCATTGTTACCGAAAATGGGCCACAGTTCAGTAGTGCAAATAATAAACGCTTTTGTGAAGATCTAAGCATTAAACATGCATTTTCATCACCTTACTACCCACAAAGCAATGGTCAAGTGGAGGCTACAAAAAAACTGTCATCATGGTGCTCAAAAAGATGCTAAATCAGAGCAAGAAAAAATGGCATCAATAATTAGTTTACGCATTCTGGGCATACAGAATGACACATCGAACATCTATGGGTGAAACTCCCTATAGTTTTGTGTATGGATCTGAAGCTGTTTTACCTTTAGAGTTGCAAGTTCCCTCATTGCAGATAGCTCTCTCTGGCCTTCTCAATGAAAGTCAAAACAATGAACTACGCATTTCTGACCTTGACTCGGTAGAGGAGGAATGTGTGCGAACACTTGATCAAATCGAGTGGTACCAAAAACAACAGCAGCAACGACACAAACACGATCTGCACAAGCACCCAATCAAAGAAGGAGACTTAGTCCTTAAATTCATGCGTGAACACTCAGATAAATTCTTAGCCAATTGAGAAGGGCCTTACTTAGTCACCAAAGCATTCAATAATGGAGCATTCAAACTTGCTAATATGAATGAAAACGAGTTTGCTAATCCTACAAATCACTTGTACCTGAAACGGTACTATGTCTGATAAACTTGAGGTACAGAAAATTCTTGGCATCATGACTTAAAACTGATACCATAGAAAAGTCCTGGAGTCATGATAATAAACTGACACCATAGAGCTTTGTCTGGCATGACACTAAACTATCATATCTATCCACCATGGCATGAAACTAGCATCCAAAGTCTACTAAGACTATAAACTGGTTTGTCTCTTCACAGTCCACTATGACTATAAACTAGCAATGCACCATCCGCTACGACGCTAAACTGGCACCGTCCAAAGGGTTATGATGTAAAACTAATCCACAACGGTCCGCTAAGACTATAAACTGGTGACATCATCGACGACCGGGCAAATTTTGAAAAGATATGTTGCTGCAATTGGTTGTACATGCTCCACAAAAACTTGCTGCACAATTTGTCTCATCAACACTAATGAAGCTGATGTTGTTCATAATTCTATTTCCTTTGAAAATTACACGTGGTGACTCCATCTCCTGGTTTAAAGTGCTTAGTTAACCGATTCATTTGTGTTTTTTTCTTGTCTTCTTAGAGTTGTGTTTGCAAGATGACACTCTTGAGGCGTTCGTACATAGATGCACTTCATCGTGACGACAAGGTATCACATTCTTTCTGACGCACATAATTGGGTTAATCAATCCATTTATAAGTACATTCCCAACTCCTGATACATCCCCTATTTCCCCATCATGTTCCAATTGTCCTATTTAATTACACCCTTGGATACATTCCACTTAATTCAAAACTCTAGATACATTGTAGCAAACTATGACTCTCTAAGTAGTTGCAACGCAAAACACTGTACACAGTACATGATGCAAAATGCAAGTGCTCAAACATGAGCATGGCACAAAAGGCAAGCTCTTTCAAAAAGACTGAGAAAAGAAAAATAAAAGAAAAGGAAAGGATAAAAGAAAACAAAAACAAAGGAAAAGAAGAATCAAACAAAAAAGAAAAGAACAAAAAGGTCAAAGAGCAGAATGCATAGAAAAGGTCTTCATGATCCTGTTGACATCATAAACCATAGACTATTGGCAATTCTCATACAAGCCTAAGGCGAGAAGGCAATTGTCTTGAAAAAGAGTTACGCTCATGTCTCAAAGAAACCATGTTGCACACCATCATGTAGCTTTGGTTGTTTACAACGGGCCCCATAAACACTATATAAGAGTCCTATTTCTCCAAAGAATGCACTTCATATGTCTTGGCTTTGAGTCTGCTAAATACTAGCTATGGACAAGGACCAAAGATATAGCTCATTCGTGTAAGAGAATTCCCCTCCTGCAATCCTAGCAATAATAATGATCCCTGATCAACTCCTGACTTCCCCGGTTACAATCCCTTGCATCTTGAACCACATTCCCTCAATCCCATGTACTTTTGAAAATGGTGCCATGACATCCAGCCAAGGGCAGACGATTAATGCTTGGTACTTGTTTGTTCATGATGTTTTGCACTTCTTTGTCGACGCCTCTCAGGTAGATTCCTCTAGACATCAATAAAAAGAAGCCAATGAAACACCACTAATTTTGGCCTAACACTTCAAAACAAGAATGACTCAAGCCCTTTCAAGCTTTTGGGAAGCAAAATTTGGCTAAGGCATGGAAACCACGCTCAGCTAAATCAAGCCAGCTTGCTCATTCTCATCAAGCTGGAAGCTTGCCCATAGTGTGACCAACTCTCGAAGTCTCAAAACTGAGCCAAAAAAATCTAATCTACAACGTGCAAGTCATCCTCAAAGCACATCTTTGACAACTTCTAGTCCCAACTTTCGAAATGTCAAATTTTAGCTCAAAATTGCAACTTTTGCAAGATTTCATATGTCACGCTGCAGCGTTACTGTAGCGTGACCTACTCAAAGTGGTTCCAAAAAAGTCACATCCAGGCTCAAATTCTAGATTTCATATCACTCTTAAGATCAACTATAGCCAGACAATAGTTGCACTCAAGAATCAAGCTTCAAAATCACAATTTCAAAAAAAATGCATGATTCTGGAGTCATGTCACGCTGCATGTCATGCTGTAGCATGACTCCAGTGTGACATATCATAAATAACTCAAAACAGCGCACATTCAGGCTCAAATTTCAACTTGCAGGTTCAAACACAGGCAGGCAATAGTTGCATTCAAGGAGCAAGCTTCACAAATCAAAATTTGGTGTCAAAAGTCTCATTTAGGCCAAGGTCACGCTAAGGACACACCTAGCGTGACAGCCCAGCGTGAGTGTCTACTGAATGCCCAGAATGAGTGTAATAAGATATGCCTCAAAAAGTCATGGAACCACCCGAATCGGCATCTTGCAACGGTCAAAGTGGTCAAATCAAAGATCCAAAAGTTTCAAGCGAGCCAGGGTCAATTTCTCTTGTAGTACATTGTAAATCTTCATTTCTAGGCTTATCACGCCCTCACAATCTAAATTGTATGTGCTTCCATGGGCTTGAGTAAGCCACACATTGTAAGATACAATGTATCTAGTCAAAAACGTAACCTGCCTACACACGACCAACTCACACACAACTGTCCATCAGACACGTGTCACTCGATCCATTTTCCTCTCATCTCTCAACCGTCGATTCCATCCATGGATTCTATGCCTGAACCTAGCCAAGCCCTATAAATACCCTGTCAACTCACATAAATGGGGTTGGCAATTTTTGAGTTAAATGGCTTAGCAAACTCATACCAACGATCCTTGGGCGCTCGGCACACTCTAACTCCTAGCATCCAAGCACTTCTAAAACACATCACATCACCCTGGGGCTTGGTGCTTGACCTGCCATCTACACGTGCAACTACGCTTTGACCGGTGCACATCTTTTCTATGCAATACAATACAGCTCATTTTTCCAGCCATTATATTATTTACTTTCTCTTACATTCAGTTCACGTTTTGTTTACTTTTTGATTATGATACTAGTTTAAGTTTACACTTCGTACATGTTTTTTTGCATCTTAAAATATCAGTTACAATAATCCCAGTGCAAGCCGTAGTTTATGCTTGGGGAAGTCCTTGGTTAATTTGCGTGCAGACCATCCAAGGCACTCTTCCTTCGTTTACTTTTCTAGCTTGCCCTCGGGCGAAGGTAGGGTCAGCTATGTCTGCCCAACAATATTTCAGTGTTTGGTTTCCCTTCCAAGCTTACACTGATGATTTAGGTTAGTACAACTACTTGGTAACCCAGTAGCATACCTAGGATCTGCACTTGGTAATCCCAGTGATAGTCGTGCACAAAGTCCAAGATGTGTACAGATAATCAAGGAACGGCTGCTCATCGCACTTAGGCTAGTTTAGATTCTCTCTCACCCTTTCTCTCTTAACTTAGATAATATTACCTTCCATTGCCTTCAGGAGTAGCATTAGGTTAGAAACACATCATACACCCCACTTTGGACTAAACCATACGTGACAAAGCTAATACTAGTCCAGGTGGGAAGACAGCGAACTACGACCTAAGGCTAACTGTCTAGATGCCACAAATAGTTCGTCTGTAGAGTTTGACCGGAATGCTCATATTCGTATGGTTGAGTGTAGGGGTACCTCACCACTCATCAATATTCAAATTTTTTATTATGATATAGTCAAATGTCTTTTAATGCTTTTGGTAATTTTAATTTTTTTTATAATCATTCTATTATTTTTCTACGATCTCATTTATTATTTTTTAACATAGGTATCAAGACATTGACCTATTTACTATTAATGAACTAGTTAGGTTTCTTACACATGGAGTTTTTCCTTTGTAATTTATGTTTTTTGTTTCACTATTTATACATTTTTCTACCCCTATGTGCATGTTTTTTTATCAATATCTACTACTTTGTCTATCATATTTTCTTTGGTATCCTACTCTTTTCTTAAGTTGTGATTTATTTTATCTATACATTTGTATTTTCTTTATGTAATACCTTTTTATCATAAGTTTAATTAATAGGAAGTTACAAGCAGGTATTAGAGATAAAGGTTTGACAAATATTCTTTAGTCTATGGTATGGAGATGCCACCTAGAAGAGAAAGAATGGCCCTGAACAACATAAACTTGATCAAACTAATGGAAAAGTCTCTCAAAATGACCTAATGTTTGAGATGTTTACTTATTTAATAAGTCATAATTAGTCAAATTTGGTAAGCCACCCACAAAACCCTAACAACTCAACCACTACTGGTAGAACACCCATTGAGCAAGTGCTCATGGAATAGTTTAAAAGATTAAAACCTTCAACTTTTAATGGTGCTAAAGACACTATAGCTACTTTTTATCATGATTACAAGAAGTCAAAGAAGCTTTTCAAATCATGAATTATGCTTCAATATAACAAATTCAATCAATTTCCCATCAACTTAAAGGTATATCCAATCATTCATGGAAAATAACGAGATTTGCTAGAGCATGAGAGAATGTGAAGGTAGACTAAATTAACTTTATTCTTACCTTCAAAGAGAAGATATATATCCAAGGAGTTTATAAAGGCTAAGATCAAATAATTATCCAACTTAGAGCAAGGTGATCTCATTATTTCTGAGTATGATGTAAAGTTTCTTTAGTTGGTGAAATTTACTCCCCATATAAAAGATGATGAAAGATGATCAACCATTTCATTAATGAACTAATTAAACCTATCTACGTAACCCTTCAACTAACTAAGTATGAATCAGCTTGTGCTAAGTCTTTGATAATAAAATGAAGCATAACATTGGGTAGCAAAAAGAAATAAGATCATGATAAGAGGAGATCCTAACCTATGATCAAGCCTATGAGATCTAAGTAGGCTAGGATCTCTAGAAGCAGTAGATCATTCAACCCCATTCTAGGTGTCATCCTTGTGGATAGACAAGATACTAGGAACCCTAAACCTAAACATAGATAGTGGAAGTGCCCAAACAAAATAGTTGGAAACAAGACTGATGGAGAAACTAATGTACAAAATAAGAATGATGTTTAAAAATAATAATGAGGATGAAAAGCAAGGATCTATGCTGTGAAAGACCAACTCATAGAAAAGTAGTCTTAACACAATCATATATATAATAGGTAATGCTAGTGGATCTTCTTTTTTTATCTTATTTGCCCCTAACACCAATCATTATTTTATAAATCCTACAATTGTAACCCATTTGTAACTTAAGCCTACATCCATGTGTTCTTTCCTGGTGGTCCAAATCATCCATTCTTGTAGCATCATTATTACTAAGATGTTTCCCTCAACGTAAGTAGTGATATAAGGTAATAGATGGTACAGTGATCTGATGGTAATGGAACTTGGATAATATGATGTAGTTCCTAGGATCAATTAGTTAGCTAAGTATGGATCATACTTGGATTGTAGGAAAAACATTCATATATTTCTATCCATAGGTGAAAACAATTCATAATCCAAATGGTTATGAAGCATATTAAGCTTGACTTAGTGACAACTAAGAAGCTCCAAAAATTGTTCAAGCAAGGTTGATACATGAAGAGCCTAAGAAAGAGATAGAATAAATTCTAGTGATTCAAGAATTCTTATCTGTGTTTAAGAAAAAACATCTGAAGATGCATCCTCATAAAGAGATTGATGTTTATTTAATTTTCAAGGAACCTCATAGGATCCTTCATATGGAGCTGGTAGAACTTACAGTGCAAATATAGGAATTGATGAAAAAATTGATGATTCAACCAAATGTTCCATCTTGGAATGTGATGAGTGGTGAGGTACCCCTACACTCAACCATACGAATACCAGCGTTTTCAAGTGCGATCCGGTCGAACTCCGTAGACAGACTAGTTGTGGCACCTAGACAGTTATCCTTAGGTCACAGTTCGCTATCTTCCCACCTGGACTAGTATTATCTTTTTCACGTATGATTTAGTCCAGAGTGAGGTGTATGATGTGTTCCTAATCTAACGCTACTCCTGAAGGTAGTGGAAAATAATATTAACTAAGCTAAGCTAGGAGGGAAAGGGCAAGAAAATCTAATCTAGCCTCAGTGCGATGAGCAACCATTCCTTGATTATCCGTACACATCTTGGACTTCGTGCATGACTACCACTGGGATGACCAAGCGCAGATCATAGGTACGCCACTGGGATACCAGGTAGTCACACTTAAATGCTCGTAATCAAGTCATACTCATTCCGCGTTACTAAGAGATAAGGGTAAGAGAAACTAATTAAGAAAGCAGTAAATAACATTTAAATAAATAAATAAACAAAGTGAATGTTGCAATGATGAAGTAATCTCGATATTTATTTCCGGTCATGTGTGTGTCCAAGTACATCACACTCGAATAAAGGATGTCGTACAATTATATTCACCACACTACGAGTAGACACTGAAAAATATTCTATCTCTGGAGGGATCAAACTGGCAAAGTTTAGCTACAATCTACTCTAGGATGATAAACAAGGGAGAGCCGCTTCTTATTTATAGACATTACGGCAGACTACGATATCACGTACATGATATCGCAGGGGAAGATGTGATAACACATACGAGATATCGCGGCAGACACGATATCGCATACGCGATATCACGGCCCATGCGATATCGCGTCCCATCATACCCCCATGATTGAATACAAACTCGTCCTAAAGTTACAGTGATTACACAGTGGATATGTATGGGATTATTAGATGGGGAAAATAAATGAAATGATGCCGTAGTGTGGGAAGACACAACACAGAAAAATGCTACAACTACAAAAATTTGGAACTCATGTAGTTCCTGGTGGCAGTGGCTCCTCCATGGGTGCTTTCCCTTTGTCATGTCCTCTAGGCTTTGAAGCTTGATGGTGTTGAAGTATGGCCTAGAGCTTCTCCTCTTCAGTCCGAGGGTCTTGTGTCATCCATGCTAGTGTTCCAATGTTTGATGGAGTCGGCACCTCCCACGGATAGGGTAATTACGGGAACATCTAGTTGGCTTTGACATACCACACCGTGAACACCCGTCATTCCTCCTCATAGGCTCTGGCTTTATCCTTGTATTCATCAAGATCTATTAGCCATCAAGCCAAATCAGTTGCAACTTCTCTTTGTCCTTGGTAGCTTGCTTTAACACCTCAAGTTCAGAATTTGCAACATCTAGTTTTCTGTCAGCTTCTTGCATTCTACAAATTCTACTTCATATTTGATATGGGCAGAAGCTACCTACTACTTGAGCTCTGTTAAGAGGCACCCTGTTGTTAACATGGTAAGGTTGGCATATCTGAGGTTTGGAAACTCCATGTACTCTGTCAAGTCTGAAATCTGCAGGTCCTGGTTCCTAACTTCCGCTTGGTGGACGAAGGCGTCAATGTCCAATATGGCCCTCCAATCAATGTGTTGAGCACTGATAGTGTTGATTTGGGCTTTGGCCATATGGATCTCCTTTTCCAGGATTTTTTTGTACATCCCCACCTGATTGCGGAAGTGCTCCTTCAGCTTCTCGTGTCGTTTAGCCTCATTTTGCCACACACTTATCTCAATTGCTGACTTTTGGCAAATAATGCGTACCTCCTCCATTGAGAGGGTTCGGTTTTCTCCGGTTAAATGGCTTACATCTCGGTTGACCCAGATGAATTGTTCTCATAATTGATGAAAGTGTTCATCGAGAACGTTCTTTTGTTTCTCTACAGTGGTCAACTGAATGTTGTATGCAACCAGCTGCTTATTTTCTTCTTCTAAGGCCTTAAGTGCCTTAAGATGCGCATGAGTTTCCACTTCTGCTACGAAGGCATCCCAAACAACCTTCTCCTTTTCTTCTGCCACCCTTTTATTCTCTGCGATTAGCTTTGTTAGCTGCTTGATTCTAAAGTTATCTAACTAGTCTACGGGAACAAATTGTAGCGGCTCCCATTGTGCTGCTTGTAAGGCCACAAGTTGCTCTTGTAGTTTCTGCACTTTAGATTCAGCATGCTCGGTCCTTACTTCGGATATGACCAACTTTCCCTTTGTGGAAATGAGGTCTGATTGAATTGCTGTGACATCTTGAGGGATGTCAAATAGCGACGTCATTACTTGCCCTGTTTGAAGCAATCTTTCAAGTACATCCTCATATTCCGCAGGAGTCGTTGAGGTTCCAGCCAGAGTTTGAGCATCCTGTGCTCCTGAGAGCTCTACTGGTGGCACAACAGGTACATTGAAAGATTCTTTGATGTGGTCTGCAACCACTTTTACAACTCCCGCGGCATTCTGGTGTTGCATGACCACCACAGTGGCCCCTTCAACAGTCTCTAACTGCACTTGAAAAGATGTTGCGTTTCCTGAGATCTGTTGCGACCATCTACTTTCCCCTCCTTCTGTTTGAATGGATATTTCCCCCCTTGTGTGATCTAATGAAACTGTAGGCTAATTAGCATCATCGATAACACGGAAGAGGTTTGCATCATCACGACTTCCCTAACTAACTGTCTCAGCGATGGCCCTAAGATGCCTCATTGACGGTCTATAGCCTTTCGGCGGCGGCGACTGATCTTGGCCTATGCTAGGCCTTGCTTCTTGTTGTTGGCTAGGACTCGTGGCTGGAGGTTGACTAGGTCCTGCAAGTTGAGTTGCAGGTGGTCCAGTCATCTATTCTTCTTCTTCTTCAGGTCTCAACTCTTCGCCAGTGCTTTTTCTTGGAGCTGGCGCCTTTAGCAATTCAGCATATGAAGCAGTTTGGGCTTTTCGGGGGACCTCATTGGTGTATCCCCAAATACCAGCACATTAGCATAATTTTCTAATAAGACAAGGGAAAGGTAGCACCATCTTCCCTATCTTCCGTTCTTCAAACCACCTCAAGATCCCTGTCAAATATAGATGGGGTAGGTTCACGTTAACCTTTCCCATCAACACTGCACATCCTCTAGCCACATATGTGGATATTCTTTTCAAGCCTTTAGTGGGAAAGAGGTGATATGTTCCAATTTTGAGGTAAACTCTCTCTTCCGTCGTCAAATCACCAAATGTTTTATCTCTGCCATAAGCCTTCTCCAACCAATCTTTTCGCACATCAAGGTCTGAACGGGTGGATAATCGAGCAACATGGGGCCCTGTATTTAGAAGGTTTAACACCTCTGAGATGGCCTTTGTAGAGAATTCAACTATCACACCACAAATATTAACAGTGGTTCCTTACTCCCTATTGTGCCAAAATTGATACGTTTCTCCTAGGTACCAGGCACCACTTTCAAAGAGGATAGGCCATAAGGGAGACCCTTTGAGGTGATCCCTAATGGCTTCAGGAGCGAACTCTATGAATGACTTAAAGTTTAATTCCACAATCACCATAGCAAATGTGGACTTCTCATGGATAGTTTGAACACATTCTTGGGACAACGTGAGTTGTTGTCCCAGTTCAGGCGCAACAGCAGCTCCTCCTTCTGCCTGCCTAGACCATCTAGTAGGAGGTTCATCTTGATGGATGCTGAATGATTGCTCCTCCTATTCTACATGTTGTCTAGCAGAAGCTTGTCTTCCGCCTCTCCGAGATCATTTCTTTCCACCTTGAGCAGGACCCTCTTGTTGTGCACGTTTCGAGGCCATCTGCAAATCACACGGGTCAAGCGTTAGTAAGGTTGTTTTCAAAGTCAAGTTATACCTTACTACTTGCCTTAGTTAAATATCTTATGTTATAACGTGTGATCATGCCTGAGAGTTTATAATAATGAGTCCTGTGACTTAGGTGGTTTCCATTTTTAATCTCTTGGTATACCTAAGGGTTAAATGATTTTTCGGCACAATTATTCTAAGTGCTAAGTTAATTACCCTAGCTCATGTCCTTTGGATGATGATAGATTTCAAAAAAGTTAGGCACTTTTCAGTAAGTATCTCTCCCCCATGACTAAGCTTAACACTCCGGGTTCAAGTAGGTTCAAACAAAATTAAAATTGGAGTACCAATGAGCAAGATATGAGTAGAAAAGCAAGGGTCACTCAATTGCAAGTCGTAGAGAAAAATTTAGAAAACTCCCCTACCTGTGAATAGAAAAATGATGCTAAGTGTTACGGTGGGGTACCTATTTATAGGCAAATGGAGACGTGATATCAAGTACGATACATCGCATACACAATATCTCGTCCCTAGTGATGTGAGAGACATGAAAATATCGACTTTTTTAAGCATTTTCTTCAAATTAATGTTAAATATTTGAGGACATTGGCAATTATTAAGATGTTCTAGGGCAATTTCATTAATTCAAAAGGCACCATTAATGATGACGGTGTAGATTTTATTAATTAAACCTTGGGTGGTAAGAAAAAGGGTATGTAATGATACATAGGAACATTGAAATTCAGAGGGATAATAGTAGGGAAATAATGTTAGGAAAAAAAAGCTAAGGGTGAGAAATGGTGTGTGTGAGCTATGTCATAAGTGAAGATTACAAAAAATTACACAAGTGGGCCTCCCCAAAGCAGGTTCCAACCTATAATGCCCTTGTGTAACCACACTTAAAGTGTCCGTGGGCACTAGAAGGGTTAAAGGTAATCCACACTGATTCCACAAAACACACACATGTAATTATCACTAGAATGAGATGAAAATTCTATGTTACACAAGACATGAGCTACAATTACATGAACAGTGAGATGAGATGAAGTATAGAAAGGGATAATAGAGATTGGGACATGAGGTAACTGACCTAGGGCATAGTGAATCCTGCGTGTAAAGCATGATTAATATGTCATTAACCCATCCTTCCAAGATTAGGACCAAGTCCATTCTCTAATCAGTGACATCGCATTGCTTCATCCCATGATCAACAACTATGAGAGTACCATAACAACAAGGCGTACGATCACTTGGTGTTTTATCCAAGGGACAAGTGACTTTTGTTTTGTGACACTTTTCTTTTCTTTTTCTTTTCTCTTTTTTTTTCATTTTACTGAAACTAGAGAAGCTACCAACCTTTAGGCATGGGTGCATGTCTTTCTAGTGGGACCCCCTAGAATAGCATTTTATTTTGAGTGCCCTTTTGATGACTCTTACTCCCAATTTTCGTTAAATCTACAAGGATCTTAGTACAACCATGTTGCATGACAACTCCCACAGATGTCACCAAAGAGAATCTGCCAGTCCCCTTGATGTCACACCCTATTCATTCCCTCTTGGTCCATCCTTCTTCATTCTAGGTATAATGAACACAAAATTAATTTTAAGTTTTAAACATGTCAAGAATACCACTATACCCTCAAACAGAACCTCTTATTTGTAGCATGGATGAGTGGGTGTAATGGGCTCACTATCCAAATAATTGATCGTTCGAGACTTAATAACATAGAACACACCTCAACCAATGATCCACATAAGTGTTTTATTCGTAGATGAGATTACTTACAAAAACGTAAAAAGACAAAAACACACAAAGATAAAAAAATAACACAAAAAGTTGAAAAATGAAAAACTGAAAAACAAGAAGTTGTAAAATTATAGAAAATTGAAAAATATTTATTCATCCTACTTGTTATTGTTATTAGAATGGGGGGTATCCCCCATAACTAAGTAGTTGTGGATGGAAAGGATTAATAAATGAAGGATGAGGATCCTTGCATGTTGGAAGTATTGGGGCCTGGTCATATTTACCCCATTGGGGTTCACACACTTGATTATAGTAAGCATAGTGGGGAAATTTGTACAATGTAGTTCCCGGATAACGAGTTGACCCACTATGATATTTGGGACCATTAGATGGTATGCAAGGATTAGGTTGTTGCTCTCCATTCTTGTGTTCATTGGGCCATATTCTTGTTGGAGTGTGAGTTGGTGGCCCTGATGAAGTTACATGAGGCGTTGGGTAAAGGTAAGGGTGCACCACAGTGTGGGGCTTGTGCTGAGTTGGAGGATGTAGTGGCCTCAAAATTGTGTTGTCCCTTCTTATGGCCATGTTTAAAGAAGGAGCGCTTTGGATGTTGAGGAGATTTCTCACTGCTGTTGGTAGTATTAGCACAAGTAACATTCATGGGTTGTTGCTATGGTGCAGGCACCATAGGAACAATTGGTGGCACTGTGGAAGGAGGGAAAAGATGAAAATGTTGAAAGTTAGGAGGAGTATAAGGTGCACAAGGTGGTGGTTGTGTTGGAGGCATGGGTTGATAGTATTGAGGAGAATGGTATTGCGGTGAGATAAAGTGCGTTGGCCCAGTTGGAGAAACAGGATGTTGAACTTGATAAGCATTTGGATTCGAACAATATGAAGGGTGCCTCTAATTTAATGGTGGTCTCCCCCACGACTAGGATTGTTGCCACTGTGATTGAACACAAAATCTCTGTACGAACTCTGGATGTAGCATGTTTCCCCAATGCTCATGTAAATGTAAAAATATTGGGCATTGGCCCTTGGGGTGATCGTACAGGCATATGTTGCATTCATATGTATGATTAGTAGTTGAGCACTTATTCCCTTCATTCTTTTTTTCTGAATGTCTAATGTTTCGCCCTACTTCTTGGGTTGTCAAAACTCTATCTCCAATAATGTTGATAAATTCTCCACATTTTTGATATGTCCATTCCAACATCTTATTGATATTTTCCTCAACTTCTTCTAATGATTTTTGTATTGGCAAAGATGATGTTTTCACCTTGAGATTGGCTGATTTCTCCTTTTTATGATCATGGACCTTTGTTGAGTTAAAATTCTAGTCTCGTTGATGTTTTTCAACACTCTCCCATCTAGCTATATCTCCTTCTTCTTTTGCTACCCGCTTAACAAGCTCTTGGATTTGATGGGTTCATAGTTCGTATAGTTGACCTTGGGCATACATCCCTAAGGTCTCTCTTGTTTCATTACGTAGCCCATCAATGATATGGTACATTAGCCTTTCCTCAGAAAACCCATGACCTAGACAATTGTTTAATAGTGCATAATATCTATCTAAGGCCATGTCCAAGGGTTCATGTTGTGCTTGTTTCCATCCTTGAATTTTTTTCCTCAAGGTTGACACTCTTACATAGGTTTGATATTTTTTGTTAAATACTTCTACCAGTGTTGACTAGCATCGTATCGAGTTTGGTTTTAATGATCTATACCATACTTTTGCTTGGTCAACGAGTGTCATAGGAAAGAGCTTAAGTTTTTGCCAACCATTATCAATGTTATTCCATGTGCAGGCATCGTAGAAGGCTTGTAAATGTTGATGTGGATCTAAGTTGTAGCCTCCTAAAAATTTAGGAAAGCTGTTTAAATCGAGCCTAGGTAGACGGCTCTCTTTACGATGCCTATGTGAGATTCTAACAGCCTCTTGTATTTGTGTTAAGCTTGTAGTAGCTAGTGGGGATTCATCATCATCGAGTAAGTTATGCTTTCATACATTGGAATGATGTTGCTTTCATTCATGTTTATAACAAACCCCCACTTCAAGTTGTATACTCCAATCTTCATCGTCATATACTTCGTTGGTTTTCCAATGAACTTCCTCACTAAGTGTGGCATTATTGTGATCTTGTAGGAGAGGCATTGTTGTGAATTTGTATGTGACTTTTTATAATTACTTTTTCTTAAAAGATATATCGCTAATTCCTTTACAGCGACCTTGTATGATATAACAAATCTAGATAACTAGCACCGTCCCCAGCAACGGCACTAATGATGAGTAACGAGGTACCCCTACACTCAACCATACGAATACGAGCATTTTCACACGTGATCTGGTCAAACTCCGCAGACAGACTAGTTGTGGCACCTAGACAGTTATCCTTAGGTCATAGTTCGCTGTCTTCCCACCTGGACTAGTATTATCTTTTTCATGTATGGTTTAGTCCAAAGTGAGGTGTATGATGTGTTCCTAATCTAACGCTACTCCTGAAGGCAGTGGAAAATAATATTAACTAAGCTAAGCTAGGAGGGAAAGGGCAAGAAAATCTCATCTAGCCTAAGTGCAATGAGCAACCATTCCTTAATTATCCCTACACATCTTGGACTTTGTGCATGACTACCACTAGGATTACCAAGCGTAGTTCCTAGCTACTCCACTGGGATACCAAGTAGTCACACTCTTAAATACTCGTAATCAAGTCGTACTCATTCCACGTTACTAGGAGATAAGGGTAAGAGAAACTAATTAAGAAAGTAGTAAATAAAATTTAAATAAATATATAAACAAAGTGAATGTTGCAATGATGAAGTAATCTCAATCTTTATTTCCAATCATGTGCGTATCCAAGTATGTCACACTTGAATAAAGGATGTCGTGCAATTACATTCACCACACTGCGGGCAGACACTGAAAAATATTCTATCTCTGGAGGGATCAAACTGCCAGAGTTTAGCTACAATCTACTCTATGATGATAAACAAGGGAGAGCCACTTCTTATTTATAGACATTGCAGCGGACTGCGATATCGCGGCCCATGCGATATCGTATCCCATCAGAATGCACTAGTGCTCTTTGTTAAGAAAAAGGATGGTAGTTTAAGGTTATGTATTAATTATAAGCAGTTGAATTAGATGATAAAAAAAGAATTAATATTATCTACCAAGGATTAATAATCTATTTGATCAACAAAGATAAGTTCAGGTGTTCTCTCATATTGACTTAAAATCTAGTTATCATTAAGTTAGGGTGAGAAAGAAGAATGTTTCTAAGAGAACTTTTAAGACATAATATGGACATTAGAAGTTTTTAGTTATGCTCTTTGTACATATCAATGCTCCAATAGTTTTTATGCACCTAATGAACATAGTGTTATGTTCTTACTTAGATCAATTTTTCATTATCTTCATTAATAATATTTTGATTTAATCTAAAGAAAAAGAGGAACACAAGGAGCATTTAAGAAGAGTATTATATACATTAAGAGAATAGCAATTATATGTTCATGCTACTATGTGTGCATATTGAAAGAAAGAGATATAGTTTCTTAGTCATGTAGTATTAGAAGCAGGAATAGCCATGGATCCTTCCAAGATAGTAGTGATTAAAGATAAGTCTATTCCAACTATAGTGAATAAAGTTATAAGTTTCTTGAATCCAACAAGTTACAACATAAGATTTGTAGAGGGTTTCTCTAAGATTGCTACACCTCTACATAAGTTGCATACGCAGAATTGTATTTTTGCTGGGATGGATGCTTGTCACAAGACTTTTAATAAATTAAAGAGATTAATCTCAACACACATCTTAATCTCACTAATTCCTAGAAAGCCTCATGACATCTAAAGAAATTCTTTCAGAGAATGTTTATGAGAAGTTCTCATGCAAGATGGTAATGTAGTGGCTTATGATTCTAGAAAATTAAAACCTTAGGAGACAAGATATCCAACTTATGATCTAAAGTTTGTTATCATTATCTTTGCTCTTAAGATTTTAAGACACTACTTATATAGAAAATGAATTAACTTCTAGATAGATCATAACAGCCTAAAATATATTATGGACCAACTATAGTTGAATATGAGACAAAGAAGGTGAATACTACTTTTAGAAAATTTTACCTTCATACCATAGTATCATCTAAGCAAAGATAATAAGGTTACACATGCACTAGGTAGCATAGCTAGAAAACTCTATAGTCTCTCTATCTTGTCTGGCATGAGAGATGAGATAAGCTCTCAACAAATCATAGATCCTTAATGTCAAGAGAATATTATCACTTATTCTAAAGAGGATCTAGTATTTTTGTTAAGAGTTCTCACTTGTTAAGATTTAAAGACAAAGTATATGTTCCAGTTGCAATCAAATAGAAGTGACTTAATGAGACTCACCTAAGTATCAAATGAATCCTAGTAGTAAGAAGATATATTAAAATATTAGGAGGCAATATTAATGGCATGGTATGAAGAGAGAAGTCAGAGAGTATGTGGCTAGGTGTTTGGAATGCCAATAGATTAAAGAAAAACATCAGTATCCTAGTAGTTATCTTCACACACATATCATTACCATTATCATTAGCATGGTTTTCATTACTGGTCTATCTTATACTAAGACTAGAAAACATTCTATTCTCTTGGCCATTGATCTTTTGACCAAATATTTCCATTTCTTGTAATGAAAGCATAAATTAATGCTAAAGAGACTAGTCATTTGTTTTTATCAACAATTGGCAAATTGCATCAAGTTTTGAATAATATTGTATTTTATAGAGATACAAAGTTTACTTTCCTATTTTGATAGAATTTTCAAAAGAGTCTGGGTACTACATTGAATCTCAACTCAATGTATCATTCTTAGACAAATGATCAAAAAAAAGAGTACAATTTAAATTTTAGAAGATATGCTCCAAGATTATGTGCTAGATTACAAAAATAGTTGGAATGGAGTTATTTCATTAGTAGAGTCTACTTATAACAATATTTGTTACACAAATTTAAAAGTAGCATCTTACAAAACATTGTATTGTTGATCTTGCCATACATCTCTTTGTTGGGATACTATAGAGAATAGATAAAAGACCAAGAATAATATTATTAAAGAGGCTAAAGAGAATATTACAATTATTATAGAAAGACTTTCGGTAGCTTAATACAAATTCATAAAATATGTTAATCTGGAAGATAACCTGAAATTTTAATGGCGGTGATCAAGTGTTTCATAAAGTCTCGCCCTTAAAACAAATTAATAGATTCAGAAGGAAAGAAAAGTTAACACCATACTACATTGTTGATTCTTAATTTTAAGAAGAGTAGGAGAAGTTTCATATAGGCTTTACCTTTCACAATAATTACAATTGATTCAAGATATATTTTATATTAATAAAGAATGTTCTAGATCTAAGTCACAAGATTGAATTGTAGAAGGTGCCGCTTCAACCTTATGGTAGTTTTGTAAAGTGGCCAAGTAAGATTGTAGACATGATGGAGAGATGATTAAGAGGCAATTTTATTTCAATGGTGAAAGTTATTTGGAAAAGGCATGAAGCTTAGGAAGTAACATGTAAAGTGAAGAAAGATATGTATACCTTACACCCTGAGATCTGCTAGGAGAAAGATTCTTAAGGGGTAAAGAGTATAGCATATTTACCTTAAATACTCATTACACCTTGATATGTTTGTGATTTAAACACCTAATGTCTTATTACTTATCCTATTTCTTATTTTGAAAAACATTTTTCTAATTTGACTATGGTTGTATTTTGAATTAAATGATCTATATGTCTTATATTTTCCTTTTCAATACCTTTATAATTTAATATATTTTTATCTTTTATTTCTATTTTGATATTTATCATTTTATTTTTTTAAACTTAGCAAATGTGGAATAACTTCTTTGTTGGAATTTTGAGTTAGTAGATGGGTCATTACAAAGTAAGGTACTACCTTGACTTTGTGGCATGCTTTGTTATTATATGTTTGAGTGTCAGACTCCAAATATCTATATATATATATTTTAAAAAAAATAAAAATTTAATGTAGAAAACAAAGGAGTATTGTAGAGAGGAAAAACTCCAAATTAATAAAAATGAAAAGCCTAATGATTTGGGACATGCCTTTTCAAGTTTTCATCCTTACAATCAATCTTGAAAAACCTTCTCTTTGGGGTAGGAAATTAAATATTTATTGAAAAGATTAAAATTAGCTAAAGTGGGAGGGGGCCTCTACCCTATCAATAGAATTAACATTATCAAAATATATTATCTCCATATCTTGACCAATATCTACAAATAAATTATTAATAGTTAAAATATCTTGAACATGTTATCCACTCTAAAGATTTTGCATTTAATAATTAATCAATAGAATTCCTTGATATTTTTTATTAAGAAGAATCATTTGAAAACCATATAAATTAATAACAAGTTTCTGTGAGATTTTAGGAACAAATATTTGTTTCCCCTTAGTTATTAAAGAATTCTTTAAAGCTGATTTGACTTGAACTTCCTCAAAGGTATATTTTATTGAATATCAATAAAAGAAAAGGGAGGGCTAACTATTAACACATCAATAGAAGAAGTTTTTGCAAGATTTACAACATCTGCAGAAAAAACCTTAGCATGATATATAAAATGGGAAGAAGAATCATAGTATCATTTATAATAACTTGAAGCTAACACACTTGCATAGCCTTTTTTCTAGCATAAAGGGACATGAAATAAACATATGACCTTCTTGATGACAATAGTGGCATGACTTTGGAAGATTTTCATAAAACATATTTTGTACATAATCAATTTCACAAGCATGCAAAAGAATTTATTACTTAAGAAAATCAAGATCCATCTCAATCATATATAAAATTCTACAAAAACCACTAGTTGTAGTTAGGAAATGCTTGATTAGACCAATTCAAGAGATAATATCCCTTTTAAATTTTTCAAAAATCAATGGAACATTTTACAATTAAATAAAATAAGAAACCCTTTGAAATTTAGAAGATTCTAGATTAAAAGAGAAATTTTACTTTTGAATAATTAACAAAGCAGGACAATGATTAAAAACACCAATATCAAGGATCCTAGAAAACATTAGTGAATTAAAAAAATATTACCAACAAAAATCAATTTGACAAATAGCATGCATGGGAAGCATCAAATCATCAATCTTCCAAACTAGATTTAAGTGACTCAAAAAAATTGATAGAGCCTAACTCCTCTAAATATATTTATTAATTTTAATGTTTTTTTCATAATTATTCTAATTTTTTTCTGGTATTTCATTTATTATTATTTTGGCTTAAGCATTAGAACATTGAACTATTTATTATTGGTGAACAAGCTAGGTGTCACAACCTAATACTTACATAGACTTAATTATTTAATTGAATGCACATATTTAATTATTTAATGTTATCACATGCATTTCAATGGGATATTTCTAATTTTATCAACTAAATTATAGGACTATATTATTGGAGTTATTGTTATTGTTATTGTCATTGTTAATCCTCTAAGACATCTCTGCTAAGAGCTTGGATCTAAAGTAATATAACTCCATCACCTCTAATATGTCTCCTTGGAGCTTGAAACCTACAAAAACACATATGTAGAAAAGAGAACAACGAAATTAGAAGATATGTCCCTACACCACCTCTCCTACCCTTCAAAAACTAAACTCATATGAACAAGGGAGTCCAATGGATTAAGTACTTGTGCCTCTTCACTTCCTAAGTGCTTGAAGCTTTTCTACCCTTGACTACAATTACCTTCTTCTTCATTGAAAAACTAAATTGATCAATAGCCCCCTTCAACTCATCGATGCTTTCTTGTATGGTCCTTCTTATCAAATGGTCCATGATAGTGCATAAGATCTTAAACATTAAACACTAAATAAATACCAATATTTTTTGATAAATTAATTTCAAAAGTATTATCATTAATATTGACCTTAATTTTGAAAGAACTCATCTTCTTAGCTTTCAACTTAGAGAAGTTGATACCTCTAAATTGCTTCTTCTTCAAGTGCATCCAAACCACATCACCAACAGCAAAATTTAGCTTCCATTTATTCTCATTTCAAATGAGGAATCTCTCTTCATTCTTCTCCTTAATATTTGATCTCACTCGTGTATGGAGATTCCTCATCTCTTGAACAAAATCAATAATATGTTGAGCTTCACCATTAAATATCTTCAATATGTCCACCATCTTAGGATAAAAATCATAGTTTACCTCAAATAGGCTTTTACCAATGGCAACATGAAAAGCATTATTATAAGAAAACTTAGCATGACATAAGTTTTCCCATAAATTAAGTTGTCCATCATACAAACATCTCAATAGGTTTAGCAAGGATTTATTTACCACCTATGTTTAGCCATCAAACTGTGAATGATATGCACTATAAAAATTAAATTTTATCCCTAAAATTTGTGAAATGGACATCCAAAAGTGACTAGTAAATTTGGAGTTTCTTTCACTAATAATATTCCAAGAAATTTCATGCAACTTCAAAACATGCTAGAAAAATAAATTGCAACATGAGAAGCATCACTCATATTTTTGCATATAATGAAGTGTGCCATCTTAGAGAACCTATCAACAATAACAAAAATTACATCATTCCCACAATTGATTATTGAAATACCACTTACAAAATCCATAGAAACACTTTCCCCTAGATCCTTGGGAATTGGCAAAGGCATATAATGTCTATTCACTCCTATACCTTCATTGAACTAATAAAAAGTCAAATATTTCTTCATAAATTTTAAAACTTTAGTTGCCATATGAGGACAAAAATAATGCCTACCCACAAGTTCCAATATTTTATCCCTATCCATGTGAACTACCATGCCACTATAATGCTTTCCAAACTAAATCTTTTTCGTAAAATCACAATTAAGAACACATACCTTTCTTTTTCTCAATAACAATTTATCTTGAATATGATAGTGTTGGCGACCATTTGGGACGCGATCGCCAACGAGTGTCCTCGAATAGGATTTAGGTGCTTGCTAGTCTCTGGCAACACCAAGGCCCAGATACCTCCAAATAGACTCACTAGTTAATGTGAGTATGTGTGCGTGCTGTTGCAGCGTGCGGTTGTGAAATATGAAACGATTGTGTTGTGTGTAAACTACAAATGACTTATCAATAAGAGATTCAACCAACTTTACCAAGTACTGTGAGTTGTTGAGAGTTCCTATTTTGTTCAATTGCCTAGTCTACGCGGTCCTTATAATACCTACTTGTAACAAATAAAATTTTGCAAAAATATTTGAGCACAACTCTGCGAATCTATTTCTAATTTTCCCGAGAGAAAGAGATAGTTCCACAAGAAAACTAGAAATAGAGCAAGATTCGATGGAAATAGATAGAAAAGAAAGCAGATTTGTGTNTCACTTTAAAGATAAAATAAAGCTATTCTGGTCCCATCAAAATACCAAAGATTTTCTGAACCCTCTTGACTATTGAATCGTTCAACGGCATGACTACAAGCAGAGGCTCTCTTACAACGATCTCAATAGCAGTTATTATATGTTGCATAATAACCAAATCTACTACTAAAATGCTCGTAAGGCTTTCAAACACAAGTGCTTCTATGGCAAAATTTTAATAGAAATTTTCTATCAGGCAACAAGAACAATAAGAGCAATCTAAAAATCCCAAAATTACTCGCCAAGGATGATACTATCTAAACCACTAGCTAAATAATTTTTAAAAAAAATAAAAAACAATAAGCATAACTCATAGGAATAAGACAAAGAGGCTGAAATCTTTTCTTTAGCAAGCCATCTTAAAAGCAATATTTCACAATTTCTTCTTTACAATGCTCTTCTCCCAAGACTCAAAGTGTGTCTCCAAGTGAGAGCCCAAGTGTGATGTATTGTCCCCCCCCCCCTTTTTTTATCCCTTTTCTTCTTACCCCTGAAGCCTTTTTATAGGGTTCAAAGGTAGTTACATACTTTAAAATATCTTAGCTAACTTCTCTTCCAAGTAAGGAAGTTACAACTTACCCAACTAGTTAGGAGATATTTCTCACCAATTTAGTTGGGAAATTATGTAGTTAGGAAGTTATACATAAAGTTAGGAGGAGTTTATGCTAATATTGATATTTGTAAATATTACAAATATTTTATGGATAATAATTTATACAATAATGTTTGAAAAATAAATTCAAGACCTCAAGATTATGAGAGCTTCATTCATTTGGAATAATTAAATTAATGGTAAGTCTTCAGCAACGGATAAAACTGCAACTCCAGCATCAGTTAAAATATCTCCTGCTCTGCTGATTCGGTTGTAAACTTGTCTTAATGTACCTTCGTATCTCTGTTGTCGCGTTCAGTGGGTCGGTATGACGATAACGAATGCATCCGCGTTGGGCACTGCTGTTGTTTTGGTGTTCAGTTGCTGAAGAGTAGAGGAGGAAGATTTTCCTTGGAAAAATGGTGTGCTGAACATGCGGTTCTGGAAGAATAGGCCAGGATTCCTTTGGTTCCAGCAGCCAATGACAAACGTGATTTAGGGTTTTAGCTACCTGAAATTTTTGCCCCAAATTCGCCTAGGGCTTCCATGGATCTGCACACTGAAGGAACACAGAGCATCAGCTAAAGACAGCGAAGGGTATGGTACCTTGCTGGCCTTGCAGAGAACGTCTGGGAAGGCGTTAAAGGCAAGCAAATCTGGGGAAAGCTAAAGCGCTGCATATCGGTGGGAAAAATTCGAAACTGAAGGTGTCCCTGCTCAAATCCAAGAACTGCCGCTGCGAAGCTCTGATGAGAGGCAATGACCATAAGAGCTCCTCCTCCGTCGTTAGAAAATCTCCTCTGGATCTGCTGTTGGATGGTTCACCCACTGATCCACTACCACGCGGGTGTCTGAGACAGTGTTGCAAAATAAAACGTATACTCCACAAAGGATAAAGGTTAACGCAGCCAAAAATCAGGTAGCAAGAGCCAGGAAATAAACCAACGGCTTCAACCGAACTTAGGAGAAAACAAACACGCAGTAATGGAAGAAGCAAAGTCACTACAGCCAAGATAATCAACGCATAGCACGAAAATTGGAGAGCATTTTTATCTGGTAAGATAACCAGTCACATTTCTGAGATTTTCTTCCATGTAATCCGCCTTGCCCACATATCCTTGTTTAAATCTTCCTCTCCAAAATACAGCATAAAGCTTCTGGCTAATGCAGCAATTTTAGAAGAATGAGGATGATCAGTCCTGGGTTACAACTTGAATGCTGATCTTTGTAAACATTTTCTTTCCCACAGCAATAGCAACAAAGGGTAATGAGCATCATAAATCTATAAAAGATGAACCAAAGAGCACCAACAGCAAACAGAGCAACCCTGTAAACCCAACAAAGGCCCAATAATGGCGATTGGTGAGGTTCCATCCTCCACTGTAGGTATCAAATCGGTTCAGAGGATCAGGCCTTCTTGTTCTATCAGCTACAAGAAAAAAATCGAGCAAAGTCTTTTGGCGTCCATGAACGGATCCTCTGAAACTGGATAATTTTGGGTGGAAATATTATAAACCAACGTTTATACCCAAAATTCTGCATAGATTTTTTTATAATTCTACTATATATAGGAATGGTACTTCTATATATTTTTTCTTAAATAACAAAAATGCTATTGTTAACTTATTCTTTTCCTCTCAAACTGAAATTTTAGCCACTTCTCTAAAAATTTTTAAACAATTTAATCTTACCAACCTGCTCCATGAAATGGCCAAATGTGCCAACAGATAGTCTCTCCACTAGTCTATCCTACTCAATAATGGCTCCTTGAGACTCCTACAAACCTTTCCAAAGTCAACATCATGCTCATATAAATCAACAAAATCACTCATACCTTCCACATGAGGTACGTCAAAATTCACCACATGCACCCTAGACAATGCATTTGCACCACATTGGCTTTCCCACTTTTCTGTTTTAACACAAAATTAAACTCTCATTACTATGCAACCCACTTCATGTGCTTTGCACTCAAATTCTTTTAGGAATTTAGAAAATGTAGTGCTTTGTGATTGATGAGTGGCGAGGTACCCCTACACTCAACCATATGAATATGAGTGTTTCATGCATGATCCGGTCGAACTTTGCAAATGGACTAGTTGTGGTATCTAAATAGTTACTTGTAGATCACAGTTCACTGTCCTCCCACCTGGACTAGTATTAGCTTTGTCACATATGGTTTAGTCCAGAGTGAGGTGTATGATGTGTTTCTACACTAATGCTACTCCTAGGTATGATGGGAAATAATATCAACTAAGTTAAGAGAGAGGGGATGAGAGAAAATCTAAACTAGCCTAAGTGCGATGAGCATCTGTTCATTAATCATCTGTACACATCTTGGACCTCGTGGATGAATACCACTGGGATTACCAAGCACATGGCCTAGGTACACTACTGGGTTACCAAGTAGTCACACTTAAATGCTCGTGATTAAGTCGTACTCATTCCACGTTACTAGAAGATAAGGGTAGAGAGATCTTAACTAAGAAAGCAATAAATAACAATAATAATTACATAATTAAGCTAAGTGGATGCTACAATGATGAAGTAATCTCAATCTTTATTGCCGGTCATGTGCATGTCCAAGTACGTCACACTCAAATAAGGATTTCATATAATAACAATCATCACATTGTGGGCATGCACTAAGAGAAAGGGTTGAGAGGAAAAAACTAATAAAAAGTCCCTACCTTAATACTAAAAACTACTCTCCTTTTTACCAAATCTTCCTGCCTCTTATTTATATATGAGGAGATAGGTTGCGATATCGCGTCTAGGCTATGATATTTCATACATGATATCATGTACACGATATCATGGGTGCGATATCATGGCAAACAATTCATGACTCATCATACCCCCATGACTGAATGAAAACTCATCCTTGAGTTAAAGTGAGAACAAGCTCCATTGATTACACAGTGGATAGGTATAGGATTATTGACTGATGAGAATGGATTCCTGCTGTAGTGTGGAATCAAAACAAAATTGAGACACAACATGAAGAATGCAAAATAAAGTCCTATAACTACAAAACTCGGTGGAACTCATGTAGTTCCTAGTGGTGGTGGCTCCACCATGGGTGCCTTTCCCTTATCTTATGCTCCAGGTCTTGGGATTTGATGATGTCGAAGTATGGCCTGGAGTTTCTCCTCTTCAGTTCGAGGATATTATGTCATCCATGCTAATGTTCTGATGTTTGATGGAGTCAACACCTCCCATGGGCATGGTAGTTGTGGAAACATTTTATTTGCTTTGACATGTCAAGCCTCAAACACTTGTTGTTCCTCCTCGTAGGCTCTGGCTTTGTCTCTGTATTCTTCAAAATCTATGATCTATCAAGCCAAGTCTGTTGCGACACATTTCTGCCCTTGGTAGCTTGCTTTAACCACCTCAAGTTCAAAATTCGAAACCTCCAATTTTTGCAATTTTTTCTTGTGTTCTGCAAATTTTGTTTCATATTTGAAATAGGTGGTGGCTACCTGTTACTCGAGCTCTATTCTCGGGCACCCTACTGTTAACATGGCAAGGTTGGCATACCGCAGGTTTGCCAACTCCATGTCCTCTGTAAGGTCCTGGATCTACAGGTCCCAGCTCTTAACTTCCGCCTAGTGGGAAAACACATATGTGTCCAATATGGCCCACCAGTCAGTGTGTTGAGCATTGAGAGCATTGATGTGGGCCTTGGCCATATGGATCTCCTTCTTGATGATTTGTTTATACATCCCCACCTGGTCCCAGAAATGCTCCTTTAGTTTCTCCTATCGTTTATCCTCATTCTACCACGTGTTTATTTCAATGGTCGTCTTCTGATGGATGGCGCATACCTCCTCCATCAAGAGGGTTTGATTTTCCCTGGCTAAATGGTTCATGTCCTAGCTAAACAGTTCCTGTCTTGGTTGACCTTGATTAGTTGTTCTTACAACTGTTAAAAATGTTCTTCGAGAACATTCTTTTATTTCTCCACAGAGGTCAACTGAAGGTTATTAGCAATAAGTTGTTTGTTCTCCTCTTGTAAGGCTTTGAGTGCCTTAGTGTGCACATAAGTTTGCACTTGTGCCACAGAGGCATCCCAAATAGCCTTTTCTTTTTCTTCCACCACCCTTTTATTCTCTATCAATAGTTTAGTAAGTTGCTCGGTTCTGAAAGTTTCCAGCTGGTCTACGGGAACGAATTGAGAAGGATCCCACTGTGCTACTTGCAGGGTCACAAGCCTTTCTTGTAATCTTTGCACTTTTGCTTCAGCGTGCTCAGCCCTCATCTCCATCAAGACCAACTTCACCTTGGTGGAAATGAGATCTGATTATATTGTTGTAACATCTTGTGGGATGTCAAACAAGGACAGCATTACCTGTCCTCTTTGTAGCACCCAGTCAAGTACATCCTCATGTTCCGTAGGAGTCATTAAGGTACCAGCCAGAGTTTGAACATCTCGTGCTCTTGTAAGATCTATCGATAACACAACAGGCACATTGAATGATTCTTTAATCTGGTCTGCGACCACTTCTACGCCTCCTGCTGCATCCTGGTGCTACATAACCACCACCGTGGCCCCTTCACCAGTTTCCAACTGCACCTAAAAATAAGCAATGTTCCCTGAAATCTATTGTGACCAAGCACTCTCTCCTCCTCCTATCTAAATGGACACTTCACCCAATGCGCAATCCATAGAAATCATAGGTTGTACAGCATCATCGATGATGCAGAAGAGATTTGCATCATCACAACTTCCCCAACTGATTGTCTCAGCGATGGCCCTGAGATGGCTCATTGACAGTCTATAATCTTGCGGCGATGGTAGTGGTTGATCCTACTAGCTCGTGCTAGGCCCTGCTTCTTGTTGTTAATAGGGTCCTGTGCTTGGAAGTTGGCTGGGTTTTGCAAGTTGAGTTGCAATTGGCCTTGCTATTTGTTCTTTTTCTTATTCTAGCCTGAGCATCTCACCAATAATTTTTCTTGCAACTGGTGGCTTTAGCAGTTTGGCATATGAAGCATTTTGGGCTTTTCAGAGGACATCATTGGTGTATCCTCTAATACCAGCATGTCTATCCTCTGAGGAGACAAGCTACGATATCGCATATGCGATATCATGGGTGCGATACCATGGCCAACAATTCATGACTCATTAGTGATCTATCATTAAAGTGAACTACTTGGGCAATAATTAATGCCTCCAATGCTTGATTACTTGAAGATTAGCGTACAACTCCTTTTCATCTAAGCTATATTTTTTTTGACTCGATTAAATTTTTAGAAAAGAAATCAATAGGCCTAATTCTTGTGAAAGTATCCGACCAACAGTAAGTTCACTTGCATCCACCTCTACTTGAAAAAACTTTTGAAAATCTAAAATTGTAAACACCAATTCATTTGTAATTTTTTCCTTCAACAATTCAAAGCTTTCTTCGGTTTCTTTATCCCACCTAAAATCCTTATGTTTCTTCAACAAACTAAACGTACGCCCAGAAATACCATTGAAATTTTTTATTAACTATCTATAAAAACTTGCTAAATAAAGAAATGATCTTACCTTCCCAACATTTTTAAGATTTTCCCAATTCCTAATAGCCTTCACCTTGGTAGCTTTCTTCTAAATTTGATTTTTAGAAGCCATATGCCCCAAGTATGTAATTTCCCTCTTGAAGAAATGACTTTTCTTCACATTGATCACCAATTGTCCCTCCTTTAACTTAAGAAACATCATCTATAAGTAATCCAAGTGCTCTTCTGCATTAGATCTATGCACCAAAATATCATCAATAAAGATAATACAATACTTACCAATCAAGTCCTTTATTACATCATGCATCAATCTTATGAATGTATTAGGTGCATTCATGAGCTCAAGTAACATCACCAATCACCAAACAATCCATTCTGAAAGTTTTTGTCCATTCATCACTAGGCCTAATTCTAATTTGATGGTAATCACTCTACAAATAAATTTCTCTAAAAATCTCCACATTAGTAAGGACATCAAGGATATCATTCATCCTTAAAATAGAAAACCTATACCTCAATGTTATCTTGTTTGCTACCTTGAAATCATTGTCCTTTTCTGGCACTAGTACTACTAGAATTACAAAAGGTGAAATGGATTCCCTTACAAAGCCATTTGCAAGTAACTCCTCTACTAGCTTTTGTAATTCACCTTGCTAATTCAATGTCATTTGGTAAGCTTTATCATTTGGACTAGTAGAACCAAGGATGAAATCAATCTAATGTTGGACATTTCTCATTAGTGACAATTCATGTAATTTTCCCTTAAAAACCTTAGGAAATTTCTTCTTCAAGCCTAGAACACCTATAAGAAGTTCAACCTATACATCACCACATTTAGTAGCAATTATTGATACAAAAAAAAATGCAAAACCTATTTCATAATGCTCCTTAATGTATTCCCTCTCTTCTAGAAGGATTAAGAAATCACTAAGTGAGCTTATTCAAATGTCATGATAATCAACTCATGGGTTTCATCAAATCTAACCACACTCCATATATTTCTTCCTCCATCAAACTAAGCACCATTGTTAAAATTCCAAGGTCTATCAAGAATTACATTAGTATAATCAATTGGAAGCACATCACACTTAATAATATCATGAAAACCTCCATTTTTAAATTTCAAAGTCCATAATTCCCTTTACCTCTTAGCAGAAATCTCTAGATAACCAATGCACTCTATAGGGTCTAGGATGAGGATTAGTTACCAAACATAATCTGGAAACTACCCTAGAAGAAATAACAGTTTCTTGGGCTCCCCCATCAAGTAAAACATGAATCCATTCCCCCACTAAGCAAACATCTAGCCCTAAACCAAAATAACAATTTTCTATCAAGATGGTCTCCCCTATTCACATTCTCAAGAATGCACAAGAATTTAATTTAGAAACTTTCTTGATATGGTAAGCATCAGAATTACCTCTCTCAATAGCTTCGCTCAATATCACCTCCACCTATATGGTTTGCACATCCCTTCCCTTGACTGCCTTGTGAAGTAATCATTCCCATTATTTGTGTTCCCTTTCTCCATACTTGAAGCATTGAATCTTGGATGAGCTACCTTGACTCTTACCTTCCTTGCCTTATTCTTTCTTGGCTTTGTCCTTCTCATCACCCTTATTTGGCTTCTTTTTGTGGTTTTCATCTCTGTCTTTAGATTTTAACTTGGATCCCTTTTCAAATTTGTATCCCTTTTCCTTCCCCTTGGAAGTTTGTTTGCTCTTCTTTCCAAATCTACTTAGTTTCTTTTCTACCTTAAGAGCCAAATCATAAGCCTTATCAAGAGTTTGTGGCTTATAAAAACACAACTCCTACTAATATGTCATTTTGAGGCCTCATAAAAAGATTGAATCATGTTCATACTGCCCCCATTTTACTTTAGCTTAATGGAATATATCATAAAATTCGATGTAGAATTCTTTGACAACCTTGTCACCTTGCCTTAGGAATTTTCTCCTTAACTTGTATTTCATCATATTCCAATCTCTGATGGGTTGACCATTTTATCTTTCATAATCCTCGAACTCCTTCTCCAATCAAGTAGAGGTCATTCATTCTAATATGGATTCAACAATAAGTATCCTCAAGTGATATAATACCTCTTCCAACTCAATGTTATTATCAACTACCCTCAACAAACTTAAAAAAGAATTGATGCCATCTAAACCATTGAAAATTTTCAACTCAACTTACAGAAGTGTTGTAGCATTTTCAAATGCTCTAGCAAGCCTTAACTCATCTTCCTCGTCAACCTTGCAAGGAAAAGAAGCAGTTGCTGCTATTAAAGTCTTTATTATTTTCATCTAACAAGGAGAATTCCCTTTCATTAAAATCCTTAACTAATGGATTCCTACACCCCCATAACTAGATTTTCCTTCTCCATGATCCACTCTATCTCCACCAAGCTGTGAAACATCTTCATCAAAACATGAATGCTCATCACCTTTGCACATTAAAATATGACTAGGACTAGCATTCCTATCCATCTTTGCACAAATTTCATCCAACTTAGTAACCATCAATTGAAAGGTAGACTTCATGCTCTTCATGTCTCTTTTCAAGGCCTAAACCTATATCTTCTTAGGTGTCATCTGAATTTGACAAAATCCTCCAAACAAGTACAAGCAATAATCAACTAAAAGCTTTCATACCAATAATTAACTAGAGTAGGTTCAATCCAATATTTCCAACACTAAATCCAAATATTATGAAAAGATAATTAATTTGCTAGAAAAAAAACTAGCTATCTTTAATTATTTCAAGAATATTACAACAAGATTCCAAAACCCACAAAATATCCAAAATAGTCTCAAAACTCAAATGATGCTACAAAGCATCAGGCTTTACAACCCATACAATGGTTGTTCTTAATATAACACATAAGCAAGAGAGAATCTCTCCCATAACCCAAGACTGAGATGTCAACTCACAAGACACAAGAGACACCAAGTCAATACTCAATCAATTGACTAAGAGCTACAAACACACTCTGCACTCTTCACATGTGCTCTCTTAACATCTCGTGACATCTCATTGATAAGATGATTTTGTATTGGAGTGAACCTACTCTAACTAATTATGAAAAGATAATTAATTTTATAGAAAACAAAGAAAACTAGCTATCTTTAATTATTGCAAGAAGATTACACCATGGATTCAACACCCGTGAAATATCCAAAATACTTTCAACACTCAAATGATGTTGCAAAGCAAGAGGCTCTACAACCCACACCATGATTGTTCTTAATGCAAGACACAACCAAAAGAGAATCTCTCCCATAACTTGAGACTAAGATCTTAACTCATAAGACACAATAGACATTAGGCCAATACTCAATCAATTAACCAAGAGCTACAAACACACTCATGCACTCTTTACATGCACTTTCTTAACATCTCGTGACATCTCACTCACATTTCTTCTTAGTACAAGCATGAAACAACCCAATATTATTGAACCAAACAAGACAAAAATCCTATGAAATTTTCCTTAATATCAACTCAAAGATCCAATACTATTTCCATATTTTTCTCAAATATTTTGCTATTTCCAAACTTGGAATAGCAATTTCTGAAGTTTTCCTGCCTATTCAAGTCATCTTTTGCCTTTCTAGGATGTCTCACTATCAAACTAGAAATACAACTGAGATGTCTCATATGGGCCTAAGATGTCTCCACTATAGCTAGGATGTCCTAGCTCAACCTAAGATGTCTTAGCAACTTGTAAGATGTCTTACCTTGGTTTAGGATGTCTCACCCAAAACTAACACATCTTTCTCGAGATGTCTAGATTTCTTCTAAAATGTCTCTCTTGAATCTAGGACATCTATTGTAAGCTCTTAACTCTCAGCCAAGACGTCTCATGTCCTCCAAGACATCTCTCCTAACAGCTCAAGTCTCAAGCAAGATGACTCTAAGGCCTCCAAGATGTCCCCATAAAGCCTAAAACTGAAAAAAAACATACAAGTAAGAAAAACAGCAAGGGACTCGGAAGAGGTGTTTCTATACCACAATAACATATGACATGATTTTAGATGTCAAATAGAGTCATGGGGGCTCAAAATTGCAACTTGGTCAAAACTATTAAATTTTAACTAACTGTTGGTTATGCTGAATCCCTTACACCAATGTCAATGTCACCATCTTTAGAACTTGTAAAATACTAGCCATTATACTTTTAATCAAAATCCAATCCTATCTCTTACCATTACAAGCTTCTCTGCATCATCTCAACACCATGCAATCTCAGTTCAAGCATCAAATGAGGTCCTACAAGACATGCATATCTTACAAGATAAATTTCTATCTATTCACCATTTCATACATAACCTAACTAATCAATTTCATCCACTTTCTTATCTTCACAAGAAATTAACTACTTTCAACTAGGACTTGAAGTGTCATAAGGCCTTTAATGTAATCAAGCATTCCCTCACCAACCTTCTCATCCTTCATCTCCCTCAGTTTGATCTAACTCTCTACCTTTATTTCTCTAAGTCTAATCACTTCATTGCAACCATGCTTTACCAACTATGAAATCTGGTGTACATCTTCCTATCTATTATATTTTTTTACCTCTTCTATAACTATGTAATGCACTATAAGAACATACAAAAATCCTATTTAGGTCGTATCTTTGCCCTTAATAAATGAAGACACTACTTACTAGGGGAAAAGATTTATGTGATTTTCTGGAACAATGTCTTATGATCTATCACTACCAACCCTTATGACAACAACCACATGACCAAATGGAAAACACCATTCATCAACTTTCATTTATTCTACCTTATCCAATACTTCATTAAAGGCCAAACCATATTGGACCTGTTTACCTCATCTCCACTATTGGAACCTTCTGTGGTCACTATTAAACCTCCACCTGAGAAGCTAAGTGAAAAAGAAATAAGCCCTCTTCCAACAACCACATTAACACATGAGAACTTCAACTCACACTTGAATTTTGATGATGCCCATACAGCTCAAGGTTCTACTGCAAGTTGTGTTCTTCATCATCAAGGTATGGATCCCATCTATAAAACTTATAAATTTAATTTTCTATGTACTAAAAATATATCTAAATACAAGGATCTTAATCAAGATTTGCTCTTAGCACTCCAACTAGGAATTAAGAGATTTTCTCTTGGTGGAAATTCTTAGTTAGTTATATGCCAAGTTAATAACAAATATTCTTACAAGGAAGATTATCTTCAGTCTTATCTTAACTTAATCAAAATTTTTATTTTTCAATTTAATGAATGTTTACTCACATAAATCCATCATTCGAAAAACATGCTTGTCAATGCCTTAGTTACTTTCTTTCTTCATGCAAGCCCTATTTTTCTTAAAGATTATTTTAACTCATTCAACATAAGAAACACCAATAACTCTCACAAACTCACAACGTATAGGCTTGGTTAACATACAAGAAGCTAAACAATACCAAGACATCATACACTTCTTCCAAACCAGATAAACACCTAAACACTAGTGATAATCATAAAGGATACTCTCTATAAATGATCTAAGCATTTTTGTATTATTAAGTCTAGTATCTTATTCATATGTCTACATCAAGTACTCTTCTATGTTGTTTAAGTCATGATGAAGCATACACGGTTCTTAGACAAGTCCATGCATGTATGTGGGACAATCACTTAGGATTATTGTCTCTAATAGCTTATATTATTCCACTTACTTATTGATGGCTTGTGATGTCTAAGGATGCATACATGATAGTTAATATTTGTAATACATGTCAACATCATGCTCTTCTTATTTATATACCATCGCCAGAGCTTAGAACTTCCAAAACTATGTGATTCTTAAAGAATTAGGAGCTGGATCTCATAGGTTTCATCAATCCTCCCTCATCCACTAGTTGCTAGTTCATCCTAATAGCTCCAAATCACTTTACCAAGTAGGTTGAAGCTATTTCCTTGACATATGCAACTCCCAAGTATATTTGTCATTTCATCTTAGATCATATAATCACCTGTTCTAATATTCCTCTCCACATCATCACTGATAATAAACCTCATTTTAAGAGAAAAGAACTAGCCAAATTATGTGAGAAATACCAAATCATCCAATCATTCTCATCCTCATATTATCCTCAATCCAATGATTAAGCTAACTCAACCAATAAGTCCCTATTTCATCTACTTAAAACCATGGTTGATAAATACCAATATAATTGGCATCCCTAATTATACCATTCCCTTTGGTTCTATCAAATAACCTTCAAAACTACAACTTGTTGAACCCCATTCATGCTTACCTATGAATTAAAATCAATATTGCCAATGCAACTGAATGTAGCTTTTCTTTGGACAGGTATGAACAATTCATTGACAAATGAAGAGAATGACAATATGTGTCGTGTAGAGCTAGACATCCTAGAAGAAAATCACAATTAAGCATCAATCAACATTTAGAATCATAAAGATGCTATGCACCATCGCCATGACAAGCAAATCCGACTAACAAAAATCAAGGAAGGTGATCTTACTATAAGGCATTTTCCTACTGCCAAGACTTTCAAGTTTTCTACCAACTAGCAAGATCCCTTCATCATTCTCAAAAGACTTGGTAATATAGCATATTACCTTGTAGGCTTACATGAGAATTAATACCCTAATCCCATGAATAGAGTTTATCTCAAATAATATTACATTTGAGGTTTTCAAAAAAATTGCAAGTTTGTTCTAGTCCTTTCACTTAATTCATTTATTTTGTATTTCTATTTAATTCCTTCTCTATCTAGCATTTTCTCTCTTTTTCTCTTTCTCTATTATTTTTGCTACTATTCCTTTCTTTCTCTCATGTAATCTCATGTATCTCTCCTAATCCCTACTTGTGTCATTCTACTGATATTTCTTCTTATCAGCACATTATGATGAGGATGTTTATTAGTGATCTACCTCATGTGGAGAGCAATGAATGTTCTATCATTTTTACTCCATGTAAGGATGTGCTGATTTTCAGTGGGATAGGAAGACAATTTATCATCTTATCAACATCTATAATCATTAGAGTGTGGAATCTAGCCATGCCCCACTTCTATGGCATAGCACCTCATCTTGATGTATAGATGATGTTCCTTATTTCTACCCTTATTTTATTATTTTTCATTTTTTGAAACTCTATATTTCATACTCTCTAAGTCTCTCTCTCTCTTATTTCTCCATTATTCCTCTAACTTCCATTTCATATCTCATCCCCTTTCCTCCTATCAACAAATCAATGAGAATTCAATGATTCTATTTTATTTTAATAAGGATGTGTTGAAAGCATGAGTGAAACAAGGTGTAAACATTATCAATGACATTCTTTCAACCATCTTATGTGAAGGATTTAAATATGCCCCCCTTTTGTAGCATAGAACTATGCTCAAAACCAATGTATCGACAACATTCTAACATTCTCCCCTTCTCTTGTTTCTTTCTTCCTACATTTCTATTACATGTTCATCATCAATCTTCCATCCATTCTCCTCTTCATGGATCCTGATTCAATATTTCAGCAAAAATCATCAGGAAATAGCAATGTTACACCCAGGTTTTTTGTTCACGATGAATCAAGAATAAGTGTGGTTTTGACATTTTCTTTTGTGAGTTTGAGCATCAAAATCCTAAAGACAATATCATTGAACATATTCCCCACTCCCAAAGACTTGTAGAAATCATTTGGATTCATAACCTAACTTATGAGCTCATTCTTGATGACCCTAAAAAATTTTAGGAACAAATTAAAATTTTTCGAAGTATTGAAGGTGATGCGATTTCTATGTCAACATTCCAACTATACCATTGATGTCACATCATCTACATCCCTAAATCATCATATCCATGTCACATGCATCAAAACTACATTTTGGCCTCAAATTTGACCTTGTGAAGCCCCATAAGCCTTACCTAAAACTCCTCGTTGTACTAGAAGATAAATCTTAAATTTAGTGCTAGGATCAATACCTCCATAGCCTTTTCCATCATCTGTATGGCACTTCACACCTATAGTTTGCAATATTCCATAGGCCTATAGGCTTTTTGTTGTCTAATAAACATCATCATAGTTCCTTTTGATGTCAATTTAAGCATCCCAAAAGTTGGAAATGATAACTTGGAAAAGTGATCAAAATCTATTTAAGTACCTAGCTAACACTAATGTCAGCATCAACATCAACACTATTGAGGGTTAAAAAATAAAAGCCTTAACCTTTAGGCTCATCATTCGATATAATCCCTTGGCTTCTCATTCTCCTTAGTATTATCTCAATAGCATTTAACATCAATTCAAATATCACATAGGGTCCTAGAAGTTTAAAACTACAATTTTAGAATATATAAAATAATTTCATTAAGTACTAGTGACATTAACAATGACACCAGCAACATCAGTGTCACCACTTATGGAATCCATATTTTATCATTCATTACCTTCCAAATTAGTATTCGACACTAATTCAAGTGTTAAATAGGACCATGGGAGCTCAAAACTATAACTTGGTCAAAACTATCATAATTTGACTAAGTACTTGTGATGCTAACACTAACACGAGCATTAGCATCAATGTCGCCAACTTTGAACCTATAAAATGCCATCCTTAACACTCCTAATAGACATTCAACCCCATCTCTTAGCCTCATAGGCTCCTTGTCATTGTCACGACAACATGTGACATTAGTTCAAACATCAAACGAGGTCATGGAAGCTCAAAAATTAATATTGGAAAAAACTAGAAAATTTTCACAAAGTATTAATGATGCTAACACTAACACTAGCATCAGCATTAGTGTCACTCCTTTTGGGAGCCACATTCCCTAGTTCATATGATCAAACTTGCTAAAACTAAATTCTAGAATAACTCAAAGTGAACTTTACTTAGCTCCAGCCTTGAATTTAGCAACCCTAATCATATAAATATAACATCAAAATACATATTTCAAGGCCAATTCTCTTACAATCTAGAGCATTTTTCAAGATTTTAGGAGATCAAGAGTATGTGCAGTAAACCAGCCAACATCTTATGTACCCTCCAAGCCAACATAGCTCCTTCATACCCTAGCACTAATGCTAGCGTGGTATCTACATTAATGAAGTAAAATCCATGTCAACACTCCATACTTAGATTTTTTTCAACTCCAACATTAGAAACAAGACCCTTGGCCAAAACAACCCTATTTTGGCCCCAAATTAATCTTGCACATCACCTACAACTTCTCCATACATATCCTCATTCCTCAAAGGTTCAATTCCACTCTCTAAACCCACATTTTACTCACAAATTGGATTTTTATTATTAGTTTTATCTCAATTACGTTATTACTTCAATACTTGTAGTTTGGCCCTCCTTAGGAGGTGAACATTTATTTTATCAGCAATAAAGCATTTTTTCTTGTTTGATAAGGAAACCTAAACCCTTCCCCCCATATCATAGCATCTCATATTTAAAATTTTATGCTTTTTTACTCACATTTCATACTTATAATTTATTTTATCTCTTATAGTCTATTCTATACCTAGTTTATTTTTTAGCATTTTATACTTAGTTGTTTTTCTAGCAATAAATACTTTAGCCATTTTTCAGCATTTAAACCACACATTTTTACCATTCCCCCTATCATTCTTGGTTTGCATGTGGTAGGCTAAGTACACATTCAATTGAATATCTATGCCTCATCATGTCATTATTGTTAACTTAGTGACGGCTATATTGAGTCAACGATTATTTGTGACCTCAATTCAAGTTCTTTACACTTAATTCAAGGAGGTGTCCTTGCAAAGTTAGCAAGAATACTTTCACGAGAACAACACCTACATCAAAGTTGTTATTCCAAGCCACAAAATATATCATTTTAATTTGTGATTGAAGCCAAATTTAAGGGATAGATTTCCTATAATCTTCAACTAACAAAAATATAGGAAAATACATCAAAGGAATGGAAGGTATTCTTAAACCAACTCTTCCACCCTTACAAAAGTTAACTCATATGAACAAAGGAGTTGGAGTAGTGATGTTACCCCACCCAAAAAATTGGATTTCATGAGCCTACACAACATTTAAAGAATTAGTTTGATCCTTCCAATTGATCAAATACTCAAACCTCTTTATCACTTGGATGGTTGAAGCTTCTCTCTACATCAAGACAATTTCCTTCCTCTCCCTCTAAAGCTTTGGGATAATAATGGCAATCTTCAACTCCTCCATGTTGCCCTGCAAGGAAAAATCATCCACTAGCCCATGATAATGGGTCAAATCTACAACATTAAATACAAAATTCATACCAACATCATTAGGCATCAAGATGTTGAAAGCATTTTTATTGATTTTGAATTTGATTTTAAAAGGCCCTAACTTCTTTACTTTCAATTTGGAAAATATTATTTCTCCTTAGCCTTTTTTATCAAAATGGATCCATACCAAGTTATCAACCTCAAATTTGGACTTCATCTTACTCTCATTCTCATTTAAAAACACCTCTTTAGCCCTCTTTACCAACCTTTTTCTTACTTGAAAATGCAAGTCCTTCATGTATTGCACAAATTCAGCCCTCACTTATGCTTCTCTATCAAAATACTTCACCTTATCCACCATTCTAGAGCTAAAACCATTATAAGAGAATTTAGCATAAGACAGCAAATTCTCCTACCTATTTTATTGATCATCACATAAATTCCTCAAGCTTTTCTACAAGTATTTGTTCACAACTTCAAGGTATTTATCAACATTAGGATGATATGTACTTAAGAAGTTCAACTTGGTCCCCAAAATTCTCCAAAAAAATCTTCAAGAATGATAAGTAAACTTAGAGTCCCTATCATTTACAATAGGCAATGAAATGACATCCAAACAAATAAAATGCTAGAAAAAAAATTAGTAACATGAAAAGCATCACTTGTCTCTTTGCAAAGAATGAACTATACCATTTTGGTAAAGCTATGCAACACAAAAAACATTAAGTCATTATCACTCCTTATCTTTAAAATTTCTCCAAGAAAATTCCTTAACATAGTCTCCCATGATGATTTGAGAGTAGAAAATGGTAAATAATGTCCGTCTAATTTCCTTTTCCCCTTTTAATTTTAAATAAATTAGGTACTCCTTCACAAATTTAGAGATATGACTAGACATACCTAGACAAAAGTAGTTTTTTCCCATAAGCTCTAGGGCCCTATCTCATCTCATGTGATATACCAATCCTCCACAATACTTTTCCAAGATGATCTTGGATCTAAACTCACACTTGGAAACATAAAGGTTCTTTTTATTAAAGAATAAACCACTTTGGATGTGGTAATTCCTCCATTAATGTACTCTCCCAATCAAAGGCTTCTTTAAATCTTTCCAAAATTACCCAAAATAAACATCATCATTGTATAAATAAGCCAAATCATTCATACACTTAACTTTTTCTGAATTGAAATTCACAAGATGCACTCTTGAATATTCATCAGACACTACATTACTCTTTCCACTTTTGTACTTTAAAAAAAATTCTTACAATTGTACCATCCATTTTATGTGTTTAACAATTAGATTCTTTTGAAAATTCAAGAATTATAGTGCCTTTTATCAATTATCAACAACACTTTGAGCAATATATAGTATCTCAAATGCTTGATGGCCCTAAAGAACCACATACAACTCCTTTTCACAAATGTTATACTTTTAACTTAATTCATTGAGCTTCTTGAAAAATAATGTAATTTTCCTTCCATCTTGAGATAAAATACCTTTAATTCCTAGCCAACTAGCACTAGCCTTCATTTGAAAAAGCTTTTCAAATTTTGGAATTACAAGCACTAGCTTGCTTGTAATCTTCTCTTTCAATATGTCAAAACTTCCTTGTATTTTAGCATCCAACCTAAAGGTCTAATTCTTCTTTAAGAGAGTAAACATGGGTCATGACATGACCCTAAAATTTCAAATTAATATTCTATAGAAGCTTATCAATCCATGGAAAGAACACCCATTTCTAACATTCTTTGGTGTTAGCCATTTCTATATGGTTTTCACTTTAACCACCTTCATCTTCACTTGATTTTTAGAAATTACATGTCCCAAATATGTGATCTCCTTCTTCAAGTTTAATTTCTTGGTATTGACCACCAATGTTACCTCATTTAATTGTTGGCACACAAGCTTCAAATGATTAATGTGCTCCTCATTAGATTTTTACATCAACATTTCACCAAAGAAAACAACGCGACATTTGCCAATCAACTTCTTAAACACAACATGCATTAACCTCATGAAAGTAGCAAGGGAATTCATCAATCTAAATGGCATTACAAGCCATTTAAAAAAATATTTAAAATCTTAAACAATGTCTTCCATTCATCTCCCAACATAATCCTAATTGATGATATTCACTCTTCAAATCAACTTTATTGAATACCTCTACATGTGTGATAGCATCAAGAATATCATCCATTGTTGAAATTCAAAAATGATACATCATTGTCGTCCAATTTACTATTCTTAAATCAATACATATCCTTCATTCTTCACTATCTTTCTTGTGCACTAACACTTTTGGAATTACATAGGTTGAGATTTTAACATCCTACTTCTACATACTCCACCCAAATTGCTATGTTTTGTGACATGAACCTTTGATGTGTTATTTGTCTAAACTCCACATTGTATTTGTACCCTCTCTTTGCTACTACTTTAGTATGCTTTAGCTGTGTTGTATGTATTTTTGGATGTGAGTATATATATGTTTATGCTTTTACTTTTATGTATTTGTTTGTATTTTAGTTTATTTACTTTTATCTTGTTCTTATTTTTATTCATGAGCAATGTGCTTTGTAAATACTTTGGTAAATTTTATTCATATTTTAATTTACTTTAATTTATTTTATTAAACCTCATGTGCATTACTTAATTGAGCTATGTGTCTTATGATTTCCTTTTTAAGGAATATTTGATATTTGAATTTATTATATTTCTAGCATATGTGCACTAATCCCTTTGCTAGAGTTTTGAGTAAGTAAATATCAAATACTAGATGGGTCACTAGAAAATGGAATTCTACATCAAGCATGTCCTATGCTTTGTTTGTTATTCGTGTGTGTGACATACCTTTTGTAATTATTTAATTAATTAATCTATTTATTTGTTATTTTAATTTTAGAGAGGTAGTATGGGATAGTACCCTACTTGTTATATTTTGATTTGATTAGTAATTAGAGAATATATAGTTATTAGGTAGCACCTATGGTACCTTGGTAGACCAACATTGGGGAATAGACCCTTTTTGAAATAATGTCTATTTTAATTATATAAAATTAGTATTAATTATTTTTTAGTATTATTTTTATTAGTAATTACCTAATTAGTTTCAACTTGTCATGCTTTTGTAAATATAAATACTTAGCAACCCTTCCATTAGAATTCATTATTTTACTTCACTAATATCTAGAAGAGTAATCTAGCGAGAATGATCCTACCAAATACTAAAGAAGCCTCATGCAAAGCCTACATAACCATTCATATCTACATAAGTATTTTCCATATCAAGTTCCATTTTAGATCTAATATTTGGTCTTTATCTCTACGTAGGGTTTATGGCTTGTTTTCAAAGATTTAAGCTATGCAAGGGTTTGAAGTCAATTCTTAGAAGGTCTTATCCATCAACAATGCTTTCAATCAATTAGAAAAATCTATTACAATGCTCATCCTTTGGGTTTTTAATATAAATTAGTTAGTGAAAATTTACTTTGGATTTGTAACTGATGAGACGCGACATGCACTGGGCCGCGATATCGCGTCTTCTCCTGCGATATCGCGTACGCGATATCGCGTCCCGCCACCATTTCTATAAATAAGAGGTGGCACTTCCCTTATTTCCCAATCCTGGCTAGTGTAGCGAAGCTCTGGCAGATTGATCACTCCAGAGTTAGAATTTTTTCCCCATGTGCCCGCAGTAGGAGTCCTAGAGTGAACGGCTCTTTATTCGAGCAGCTTGTAACCTGAACCCAAGTTGTGTACGGCAATAAAGACGAACTTGTTTGGATAAACCTTGCAGCACGTGGTTTCATTTATTGCTTTATTTCCTGCTTTCCTAGTGCGTTCAAGTACGACTTGATTACGAGCGTCTACGGACGTGTACGGCTAGTCAAGGAATCGGCTGCTTGACGCAATGCATGAGTACGACTCAATTACGAGCATTGGATGCTTGGTAACCCAGTAGCGTATTCCAGGATTCTGCGCTTGGTAACTCCCGGGTCTGATGTGTACGGCTAGTTGAGGAATCGGCTGCTCATTGCTAGGCTAGATCGTGTGATAAGTACGACTTAGTTACGAGCACCCACGGGTGTGTACGGCTGGCTAAGGAATCGGCTGCTTATCACACGTAGGCTAAATAGGTGCCTCAGTACGACCACTTCGAGCACTTGCGTTACGTGTGGCGATCCCAGTAACGATTAGCGTTTGGTAAGCTGCAGTTGCATAGTTCAGGGTGTGTCCGGTAAGTGGGAACGGATGCTGACGCTAGTTAATTTAGACTTAGATCTTAGTTAGAGTTAGTTTAGTTTTCTCAACCCTTTCTCCTGGTAGCATAGAAGATAAGCCAAAAATACCAAAAAAATCACATACCTCAGACTTGCTTAACCATACACCGTGACACTTACAAGCAAGCCTGGGAAGACAACGAACGATTAACCCCAAGTGTTTCTTGTGGTGTTAAGGCATTTAGTCTGCGGAGTTCGACCGGATCGCGCGTGCACGCTCGTATTCGTATGGTTGAGTGTAGGGGTACCTCGCCACTCATCATTGGCGCCGTTGCCGGGGACTAAGTGTTTTTACGCCAATTGAACATAAGGGATATCACTCACATCGTTGTGAGCCTAAAACGAACCTTAGGGTTAATCAGTTAATTCAGAACATAAATAACGGTGAAAATTAGCACACCATTAGAAATGGCTTCTTCTCATGCAATCAACTCACCTAAGGACAATACAGGAGAAAGTCAGGATCATACGCATAACCGAAATCAACCATGTCCTCAACAATCCAAAGTCACATATACTCATCCCGATGAGTATGTGCCGGATTTTACCTTTGTTTTCCATCAAGATGAGCAACTGCGGTGGAGAGACATGCAAGGTAACATCGTGTTACCCCCAGATCGATCCGCTCCCAACATGCTTTTCCGTGCCTTGGTACAGATTGGCATGCATGAGCTGTTCGCAGAATACGTTTTGGATGACCATGACACAAGGGATTATCATCCCACAAATGCCCAACGTATTCGGGATGCAAGGCAGGAGAGCCAACATTCACTATTGAAGGGCAAGGTTCCCCACGTCATTAGTGAAATAGGAGAAGAGGAACCCCTCACGATGGGTTTCTTAGAAAATGATGTTCCTCCTCCTCACTCTAGTGAAGAGGTTAGGCATCAGGGCCTTAGATCAACGATACATATTCCAGGCTCTGATCCCCGTGAGCACCAGCTGTTCACGGCAGGAACAATCACTCACACTAATGACGGACTCGTTGATCGTCACAACGATCGGGGCCGAAGCAGCCGAAGAGAAGGCAAGAAACATCACCATGGTGATGGATCCCCTTCTTCTTCCCCTTCATCACATCATTCACCCTCTCCTTCCACATCTGGGCGCAGCCACCATGAGCATAACGCGGAGAGTAAAGGTAAAAGAGATGAAATGCCTCGACAAGAAGGTCGAGAGGAGTTAGGACAAGGGCAAGGACGTAGGGAGAATAGGGAACCACAACGTAGACATCACAGACGTCATGAAAGAGATGATCATGACGAACCCCTATTCGCAACCCGAAGTATGCTTGACATTAGAGAGGCAGTTAGGATTCCCACAAGGCATTTGAAAGACAGTAGGATCAAGCGTTTGGATATAAATAATATCCCACGTTTTGAAGGGGGATACAACGCTGATCCTCAACATCATTTACAGGCATTCCACGACGCCTGTGCCTTGCAGAACATAGACAATGAGTGGCAGAAACTCAAGTTGTTCCCAAGGACACTCACTAAAGAAGCAGAAAGCTGGTACCGGTCCTTAGAACCGGAAACCATCAGGAGGTGGAGTACGATGCTTGAATTATTCAACAACAAATATCAAACGTACTCCAGAGTGTCCAACTTGCGTAAGCAGATCCAAGGCTGGAAACAAGGAGCTTATGAATCCTTGGATGCTGCCATGGCCCGTTATTACACATTGCTACATCGTTGCCCGGGCCATGGGTACGCTAAGCGGGATCAACTTCGCCACCTCGTGGATGGGCTACGAAATGAAACGAGAAGAACTCTTGGAACTTACGCCTAGGGGAGACTCTCCCAACTAAGAGCCCATGAAGTTGAAGCATTGTTGGAACAAGTAGCGCAAGAAGAGGGTGAGCTACGTAAAAGAGAAAGTGCGGAGGAATACAACCGTGATCCCTCTCTTCGCAAGAAAGGAGTAAAATTCTATGATGAGGAGGATGAGTCACCACTCGAAGAGTTGGTGAACAAGAAAACCGTGCCGATCCAAAAGTTAACAACGGAGGTATCAGCTAAGGTAGACCAAATGTGAGATTCCTTAGACTCACGAATAGAAACAGTTTTGAAAATTGTAGAGGAGTCTAAGGATGAGCAATGTAGTGATAAAGGTAAAAACATGCGGAGAAAATTTAACCCTGAACATAACAAGGGTAAGGGAAAAATTTCCAACTCCGATGAGGCTGAAAATTCTGATTCAGACAATGACGGTGGATGTGAGGTCTGCTACTATGACCATCCTAAGGGATGTTGTCCAATTATCTCACATTTGCAGGAGTCTGGGGTGTATGCATTAAATCCAAGACTTAATCAACGGCAAGCACCCAGAAGGTTACCTTATCCACAAGGTAACCCAAGGCAGTTCCACCAACCCTTGACGTATTATCCAAGTGGAACACCTCCGTAGCCCATCGAACAACATCAGCAGTGGCAATACCCACAGTCATGGGGGATGCCACAGCCGACACATCAATACCCTTACCGGCAGCCTGATCCTTATGGTTATTATGTGCAGCAGCCGGTTCCTCCAGGTCACGCTATGAGTCACACTCCACGCTGTCACTACTACGTTTGGGAGTACTTTAGAAGGACTCCTTCTCCTCCGGGAGACATCCCACATTCCGTCCATCCTCTAACTCCACCCGCACCTTTTCCACAAGTAGTTCCCACAACACCTCCTGCTCCAACAATGCAAGGGGAATTGCCTACCCAACCGCAGCAGCGTCACGCCGCGAGATCTGTAAATATTCAGAGTGTAAATATCCAACCGGACACTAGTTCTGACGATACCTGTACAAAAAAGAGACCCTTTTTCAAAACTAGGAGCCCGGATAGGCTCTCGCAACAACAAGCGGACGAGTATATGCACAGGCCTCTAACTACTAACACTTCGGAGCACCCTTCAGTCCAAGGGAATGTAACGCATACGGTTATGCTAACACATACTGTAACTGACTGGATCAAGGTAGGCCACCTTCCCAGGAAACTAACTGATCCTGGGAGTCCCTTTATTCATTTGCAGATCACTGGGAATGCACCACATCGAGCTCTTCTTGACTCAGGTTCCGGAGTCAACTTAATTTCTCGAAAGATGTATCACGCCTGGAACCTGCCCCAACTTAAGAAGAGCAACATCCAACTAGAGCTGGCGGACCATTCCATCACTATTCCCTTGGGTTTAGTGGAGGATGTTATCACCACTGTGTGTGGTTGGTCCTACCCAGCGGATTTCCTAGTGATCGATGTTAACAACAACGAAGGGGACTTCCCAATTATAATGGGAAGGGCATGGCTAAGCACAGTAGATGCATGCCTTAGGATCCGTGATCTTTCCTTGGAAATCTCCAAGATAAACATATGTGGAAAGATCGAGAAGAGGATAGTTCCATGCATCACATACAGTGATTCATCGGGTGATGACACGGAGGAAATGTCTCCATGTCACAGGTGTGCCCAGGAAACTCTGCAACAAAGATGCCTGTATGTAGCAACCACACAAGAAGTAGTAGACACCCCGTGGTTGACAGCTTCTCATAAGAGCAAACAAATATGCATGGAACGAACTGAGGCAACTCATGCCAACAACCGTGGCATAGACACATTGGAACGTGAGCGTCGCCAACTTCCACCCCTGAATTTAAGATCATCAATTGGGAGAAGTTGGGCACTGCTTAGAAATTCAAATAGGCGCTCACTACTTCGGATCTCTCCCTCACAACTCAGTCATGGGGGAGATGGCCACCTATGCTAATCATATGGGGCCCTCAGTTCTTTTTCAGTTTTTGTTTTACACATTTTTGTTTTACAACGTTTTTGTTTTTCACATTTTTGTTTTACAATTTCTTTAACTTTTCTAATTTTTGTTTTACAAATTTCTTTAACTTTTCTTGTTTTTGTTTTACAACATCGTTATATTTTTCTATCTTTTTGTGTGTGTGTGTGTGTGTGTCATCCATCATGTAAATTCGTCACCCAATAAGTGTTCGGGCCGATGGGATGAACTGTTTTTCATTGATTGCTAATGTTTGGTTTTTACCCTGAAGTTACATTGTTGATACTAAGGTATGTTCTTTTGATATGGCAGACAATGAGATCACTTCATCCATCCATCCATCAAGTCTATGGTTTCCCTTGGCTTGGAAATGTACAGTTCCCTTCCAATAAGAACTTTAATGAACCAGTGACTGGGCATTTCTCAAACTAAGGAAGGACTCAAGGATTTGAAACAGGTGTGACTTCAAGGGAACTTGGTGCTCTTGTGTTGGTCATTCACTTGGGTGCTTGGATGTTTTCTTCTTGGGTTTTCTTACCGTTCCGATGTAACCCAATAATCGGAACCTGAGACAATAAAAATAAAAGAAGTCTTTGCATGGTGTAGTCCCCACGCATAAAAACACAAAACAAAAAAAAAGAAAAAAAAAAGAAAAGAAGCTAAAAGTGAGGATTCAAAGCACACCCCTTAGACGAAATAAAAGTTGGGCTACAAGCACTAGTTATGGAACCAAAGTGTTCCCTCTACCTAAGGCCCTTCTCGCTACCCATTCTCTCCTTCGTTTCGTCGGAATGGTGGTGGCTTCTCGAAGTTGCATCCTTGTTACCCAAGTGGATGA
>MNCI01033474.1:466279-479637 GCA_015680685.1 Gnetum montanum
TTTTGTCAAGTATTGTAATAAAGACCGTTCACATGTCATCCCATTAGTTCCGTTTCCCCTAATAATCCCATACCTACCTGATATCATTGTAAGGAACTCGAGGTCGAGTTTTCATTCAGTCATGGGGGTATGATGAGACGCGACATGCACTGGGCCGTGATATCGCGTCTTCTCCTGCGATATCACGTCCTACTGCCATTTCTATAAATAAGAGGCGGCACTCCCCTTATTTCCCAATCCTGGCTAGTGTAGCGAAGCTCTGGCAGATTGATCACTCCAGAGTTAGAATTTTTCCCCATGTGCCCGCAGTAGGAGTCCTAGAGTGAACGGCTCTTTATTCGAGCAGCTTGTAACCTGAACCCAAGTTGTGTACGGCAATAAAGACGAACTTGTTTGGATAAACCTTGCAGCACGTGGTTTCATTTATTGCTTTATTTCCTGCTTTCCTAGTGCGTTCAAGTACGACTTGATTACGAGCGTCTACGGACGTGTACGGCTAGTCAAGGAATCGGCTGCTTGACGCAATGCATGAGTACGACTCAATTACGAGCATTGGATGCTTGGTAACCCAGTAGCGTATTCCAGGATTCTGCGCTTGGTAACTCCCGGGTCTAATGTGTACGGCTAGTTGAGGAATCGGCTGCTCATTGCTAGGCTAGATCGTGTGATAAGTACGACTTAGTTACGAGCACCCACGGGTGTGTACGGCTGGCTAAGGAATCGGCTGCTTATCACACGTAGGCTAAATAGGTGCCTCAGTACGACCACTTCGAGCACTTGCATTACGTGTGGCGATCCCAGTAACGATTAGCATTTGGTAAGCTACAGTTGCATAGTTCAGGGTGTGTCCGGCAAGTGGGAACGGATGCTGACGCTAGTTAATTTAGACTTAGATTCTTAGTTAGAGTTAGCTTAGTTTCTCAACCCTTTCTCCTGGTAGCATAGAAGATAAGCCAAAAATACCAAAAAAATCACATACCTCAAACTTGCTTAACCATACACCGTGACACATACAAGTAAGCCTGGGAAGACAACGAACAATTAACCCCAAGTGTTTCTTGTGGCGTTAAGGCATTTAGTCTGCGGAGTTCGACCGGATCGCGCGTGCACGCTCGTATTCGTATGGTGGAGTGTAGGGGTACCTTGCCACTCATCAATAACTATTTAACAAAATGTTTCAAAGACATATTCTCTACCAAATTTAATTTTAATTATGTATATTTTGACAATTTGGATTTGGAATATCAATTCTATCATTTTGTTGGCTTTGCATCTCAAAATTGATTTCGTTTTGGTTCGCTTTCAACTCCATTTAACTATCTCCAATTTCTAGAATGTTACACTAGGGTTTTTAATATTTTTCACATTGTTGAGGGCTAATACAATATCAAACACTATTTTCATAGAAGATAAAGTTGTTCAATAAGTCAACACCATTAAGAGAGTATCCCTTTTCTCTCATCCTGATGTATCCTAACCTCATTAAGGGTTGCAATGCAAGTTGCAAATCATTTATTTGCTCATGTTTGACATAATTTCTACGAAATAATATTTTATTTACAATATTTTTATGGGTAGTAGCCTTCATGACATGTTATAACATCTTGAGATATATCTTTCCTTACCATATGTTAGGAAGAGAAGATAGAAACCTTAATTGATTAGCGTTTGATATTTAAAACTACATAGGATGGCTTAAAATGCATCATTAGGTATAAGAACTTAAAATTTAGCATTTCTCAGTGGTAGGAAATCAATTATAAGACTCAAGGCTCAAAAACATTTTGAAAATTTAATTATAAGACTCAAAACTCAATATCATTAGTTGATTTAGATCCCTATCTTGGTAGGCAGACCATTTGTTAATAATAACATGTGATACTTAGGCTCATTAGACATTGGATTTGGACTTGAATTATGATTGGTTAGATTTCTCCATCATCCAAGGTTAGATTTTATTTATTATTTGATAATTTTTTTCTTGTTTTCTTATGTGTAAAGCATCTTACAATGAGTTCTTGGATAGGTTGGTAAAGATAGTACAAAAGGAGTTAGCTGATTGGTTTTAAAGGAACTTGAAGCATCATCTCACCCTTCAATATCTATAGTAGTTAATTCCATGATACATCGGTCTTTAAAAGACATGGTATGAAGAGGGAATAATAGGATACTTAGGGCTTCTCACCATAGCTGAACAACAAAAAGTATTTGTTGTTAACCTTAGTACCAATAATAAGAAACAATAAATAAGTCTAGCTAGTGCATTTTGATTTTTGATTTGAAATTAGATAAAATCTTATTGTGCACAATGAATACACATCTCAACATTAAGATATTAAAACTAAGTGTAACTACTAGCTTCCACAAATGGGATTTGGAATGGTGATGGAATTTGTTTGGCATTGGTTTTAATAGTATTTATTGATAATTGGTTTATTATTTGATGTTATGTGACTTGGATGTTTGGATGCTAATGTGTTAAATGTAGTAACCCCTATACATGGTTGTCTAGCTACCTAATGCTTAATTCTAAAACCCTTAACGAAATACTTATGATTTACTTTTTCTACTTAATCTATGAACTAACTTTCCCCTCTATTTTTACCTCCTAGGTGTTATAGGTGTTTGCTATGAGGAGAAGTTGGAAACTAAGGATATTAGATTAGAATTAGATTATTGGATTTTGCTAAAGTTAGCAATTTAATGTAATTTCTAAGGTTGTAATGTTTAACCAATGTTATATACTTTGTAATTTATATTGCCTTTAGTTGGCAATGTGGACTTTTTACTTCTTTGTCTCTAGTGTAGGCCTAACTTTGCTTTCCTGTTTATTTAAGTTGATAATGTTAATTTTACAATTTGTACTTCGACATTATTTTTTATCGTTAGTAGTCCATTACCTTGGTGATATTTATGGATGCTTATTAATTTATTCCATTGTTATAATTTTATCTAGAACTATTGTTACTGAATAAGTTTAGTTTTAAACACAAAGAACTATTGGCATGACTATTTGGACATTTAAATTCAACCTTTTGTAAATTTTGCATCAATTTGTTTCATATTTTGTGCCCCTCTATTCAAATGTCTACTAGTTTTCCTATGAGTTTTAATTAGCATCCTTCAATTTCTATTATGTTGCATTTATTTTATAAGTAATCCCTTGTTAGCCTAAGCCTAAGTTAGTGGGGTGTTATATAAATAGACTTTCCCAAGAATCCATTTGCCAGTAGCTCCTTCGCTAACCTTTGTAATTCTTATTTGTGATTTGATATCATTTAGTATGCCCTTTCATTTGGAATCGTTGCACTAGATATGAAGTTAATCTGGTGTTGCACATTCTTCATGGGTAGACATCCTTCTAATTTCTTCTTGAAGACATTAGGAAATTACTTAGTAAAAACCTCTACATCTATTTAAATATTTTGTTAGCTAGCCTTGCTTGATGCCATAGTGAATACCACCATTAAACCAAGACCTACTTCTTGATGCTCTTTGATATACTTTCTCTCACCTAAAAGAATCAATAATTCATTTTATGAGAATTGATCTCTCACTTACTTAGCTATCATTGGGATCAATTCATAATTTCTATCATCCTTGGAAAACTAACTATACATTCTTGCCGCCATCAAATTTAGCATCATTATCTAAATTCCAAGGTCTTTCCAATATTACATCAATGTAATCAAATTGGTAAGACATCATAAACAACATGATTAACATAACTAAAAATTTTTAATTTCAAAACACATTAGTCTCTCATGTCTTGCAAGAAATTGCTAGAAAACTAATTCAGCTTATATGGTCTAGGATGAGGATAAGTGACTAGCCCCAAACTAGCAACTACCCTAAAAGAAATGGCATTTTCTTAAGCATCTCCATTGATAAAAATATAAAATCATTTCCTACTATCGAGACATCTAGCTCTACTTCTAAATAATAACATCCAAACGGGAATCTTCATACTCAATGATTTGAATTTTCTTTTCCTTGATGGTCTTCTAAAGTAAACATTTCCATTACTTGTGTTCAGTCTTACCACATTTGAAGCATTAAAGCTAGTAGAATTGCCTCCCTTACTTTAATCCCCCTTGACCTTGCATTTTTTCTTCTTATCCTCATCATGCTTCTTCTCCTTGTGATCTTCCTTAGTATTTTTGGATTTGAATCCCTTCCATTTGAAACTCTTGTGTCCACCCTTAGATGATCCCTTGTTCTTGCTTCTATAACCACTAAGCTTCTTTTGAACCTTCCTAGCTAATTCATAAGCCTTGTATAGGGTTTGAGACTCATAGAATATCAACTCCTACTCATATTACATCTTCAAATCTTCAAGAAATATGGATGTCTACCTATAGTTACTCCAATTCACCTTGGAATAGTGGAATAATTAACAAAATTCAAGATATAAGTCCTTCACATTCTTCTCACCTTGTATAAGATGCTTCAGTTTCACAATAGCCTCTTATATTTGGTTGGACTTCTCATATTTTTTCATTAGCATGTATTGTATGACTAGTCATTCTCTAATATGGGCCTTGTTTTGCATGTAAAATACATGAGACTCCATGTCCCACCATATGCAAGTCATCCCTTCAGGTTTGGATTCATCAATGGGTACCCTTAGATGAAGGGGTACCTCCTCTAATTCAAAGTATTTGTTCAAATTCTTCAATCATGACTCAAAATAATGTAAGCCATCAACCCTAATAAAATACTTCGACTTCACATATGGAGGTCATGATGCATTTTTGAATGCTCTAGTAAGTCTTGTTTCATCCTTATCATCTAGCTTTGAATGCCTTAATAAACTAGACCTTCATGAATAAGCAATGGATGGAGCCCTTTGGGATATGAATGAGGACTAGGATTTCTCCCTCTTTAAACCCTTGGAACATGGATGGACTTAACGTATTGCCTCTTCACCATCTCCTCTCTCATCTCCATGGCTAAATGAATCTTCAACATCATCCCCTTTCCTACATGCACTTTCATTAGCATAAGTTTAGCATTTAATTATTCTAATCTAACCACAACCATCTTAAATACACCTCTAAGATCTTCCATTTCTTTGTTTATAACCTAAACATATTTCTTCTTGGAAACCATGTTTCCCAAATAATGAAGACAATATTTCAATCACACAAATGTAGATTTACAACAATCCATGTTAATTCAATGTAAGTTAAACACAATCCCTCAAATCTTGGCACTAAGCAAATAGGAGAAACATTAAATATATGGCATGTAATGCTTAATTATTCCAATCCTAAGCCCTAATATCAATAGCTAGAATGGCCTTGGAGATTAATTCACCATTCCTAAACTATTAAACACCAAAACCATACTTGAACCCATATGCAACATTTCCAAATTTAGACACATAAGGTAGTAAGAAAAATGCTACTAAAATTCTTTATTAATTTATTAAATTAAAAATTACATTAAAATACAAGAGTAATTTAGGCTCATGAATACATAATCCAATGATCTATGAAAGCACTAAGCCTTCCAATGTAGACAAAACCCTACAATACTTAACAATGGATGAACACCATGAGGGCTACCATCCCTCACAATATAAGAACACAATGTCAAGAATCTTATCAATGCTTAATGAACTTCTTAATTACCTCTTAGAGGTCTCCTCTAGGTTATAGGCAAAACAGAAATGCCAAGAAATTCCTTAATACATCATCACTTTCACCTTATATAGAAATCACATCAAATTCTAGAACTCTTCAACTTCTAAATACTTTTTTTTAAAAAAATGGCCAATGAATTGCAAGTGATTTTGAGTCACACATTCTTGCAATTTTAAGTTGAATATGATTTCATGTAGATTGCATTTTCTACAACTTGCTAAAGGTTGATAACTTGAATTCAAGTCATTCTCAGTGCAAGCAACTACAATCCACAATGCCTTGCAATTTGATATTATGTAGAAATCTAAAAGCAGATCTCATTCTCAATGTATTTAGTTGTAAGTAGCAACATTTGGCACTTTACTGGGTAAAGGTAGATTGTGATTAGCTACAAGTTGTATTGTCCTCACAACTCACTATCCATGCTTGAATTTTCTTCAAAAATTGAGTTTTGTTTCCATGCAAGTCACTATGAGCTACGTCTACTTGCAACTCCAAACCATAACCAACTATGAGCTACACCTACCTTGCAATTGCCAATCCAAGCTACAAAATATATTATTTTGACTTCCAATTGAAGCAACTTCAAGCGATAGATTCCATGGAACCTCCAAACAATAGAAATGTAGGAAAATATATTAGAGAAATAGGAGATGTTCCTATGCCAAATGCATAGATTTGAGAAAAATGAATACATTGGTAAATCCAACAAATATGAGGATAGATCCCCTTTTTAAGAAAAAAAATCAAATGATGCATGAACTCTTTGCAACTTAATTCAAAGTATCTAAGTAAATCTGCCAAAGAATTTACAAAAGATAATACTAGCTCCACGTGGATATTGTTATGTATGAGTTCAAATTTGATTAAAATTTTATTAAAAATTCAATACATTCATTAACTTTGTTTTAAAGCCCATTATAATTATTAACTTATCCCTTTGTCTTACCAACTTTTAATATTCCTTATTTGGGGCTCTGTATGTGAGATATTTTTACATGATAAGGTGCACAAGTTGGATTTCTATTCAACAATTAGGAAGTCAAATTTCAACACAAATACCAAGTGAATTAATTTTAGATAGAGAAAGAATTGCTTGGTTATCTTATCTTCACAATGAATCAACTAATAACATTTGTATTTTAGAAAGCTTAGGAATTTCTCTATAATTTGAAAGTAATAAGTACTACAAAAGATATCTGGAAGCTGAGGTTATGTTATGTTCTTTCCAACCTATCAAAAATCATGGTAATTCTAGTAGTGCAACTTTAAGAGATGATAACTTAAAAGTTGGTAAGTTTCTAATGCTAAACTTTTACCTAAACCTTTCCACATATATTATCTTTCAAATAAATTTGGAATCACATCAAACCATTGTGATATGAGGTATAAATGATCTAATCATTGGCTATCATTTATTCTAGTAACATTTTGGAACTCAAAAAGTATATCAAATCTTAGAGCAAATATCTCCAAAATTATGATAGATATTGAGATGAAATTTTAACTGAACATAGCGACCTATTCTACCTGTTAAATAAATCATGGAAGCATCATCATAATTTCAGCAAGAATTTCAATATTTCATCATCAATTCATCAATTTTTCATTAATACATCAATTTATTAATAGTCATCAACATCATTCATCATTATTTACTCAATCTTAGAAGTTGAATAGTCTTGGCTTAATAACCCTAGGTCACAGGTTTGATTCTACTAGGTAGCACTAAGTTATAATTTTTTATAAATCTTGAGGTATACTAATGTTTCAATTATTTTGGGTTTCAACACCTCTTTGTCCTCGCCCAAAAAAAAACTTTAACACACATTTTTTTTTCATTTCTTTGGTTTAGTTTGAAAATTTTTATTTTTTTTAAATTAGAGTACAATACTTTGGGATTGAATCTTTGACTTGTCAATTAGGGGGTGGAGTGGAGGTGGTGGTGAAATCCTAAAAGATTTATAATATAGGTACACCCCAAGATATATAGTCTAATTAGAGTTTTATAACTCAGCATTGCCTACTAGAATCAAATCCATGACTTGGAGTTATAAATTTCAAGTCACATGCTCTAACAAAGTGAACTATACCTTATTGAAAAAGTAGTAATTATAATACTATTTAATCAAGATTAAACTTTAAAAGAAGTTTGAGTTGCCACTATGTGTTTATGTCCTTATTGCACTCCTTAAGATAGAAAGAATTTTTTTTTCCCACAAATCAAATGTTTCTGCAACTACCCTACCCATGCAAAGTGCTGACTCCATCAAACATTGGAACATTAGCATGGATGACACAACATCCTCGGACCGAAGAGGAGAAACTCCAGGCCATACTTCAATGCCATCAAGCCCCGAGACTTGGAGCACAAGACAAAGGGAAAGCACCTATGGAGGAGCCATCACCACCAGGAACTACATGAGTTCCACCAATTTTGTAGCTGTAGAACATTCTTTGTGCTATGTCTCAATTTTGTTTTGATTCCACACTGTAGCATAAACCCATTCTCACCATTCAATAATCCCATACCTATCCACTGTGTAATCAATGGAACTTGTTCTCACTGTAACTCAAGGACGGGTTTTCATTCAGTCGTGGGGGTATGATGAGTCGCGATTTTAGTCAATCGCGATATCGCGTATGTGATATTGCATACGTGATATCGCAGCCTGTCTTCTCATCTATAAATAAGAGGTAGACAGCTTCGATAAGGGGGAGTTTTTAGTTCTTAGTTTAAGTCTTAAGTTTTATGTAGCTCTTCTCTTAACCCTTCTCTCCTAGTGCATGCCCGTAGTGTGATGATTGTAATTGTATGGTATCCTTATTCGAGTGTGACGTACCTGGACATGCACATGATCGGAAATCAAGATCGAGATTACTTCATCATTGTAGCATTCACTTAGTTTAATTATTTATTTAATTTTTATTTACTACTTTCTTAGTTAATATCTCTTCACCCTAAACTCCTATTAAACGCGAAATGAGTACAACTTGATCACAAGCATTTAAGTGTGACTACTTAGTAACCCAGTAGCATACCTAGGATCTGCACTTGGTAATCCCAGTGGTAGTCGTGCACGAGGTCTAAGATGTGTACGGATGATTGAGGAACGAATGTTCATCACACTTAGGCTAGCTTAGATTCTCTCTCACCCTCTCTCTCTTAGCTTAGTCAATATTATTTTCCATTATCTTCAGGAGTAGCATTAGTATAGAAACACATCATACACCTCACCTTGGACTAAACCATACAAGACAAAGCTAATACTAGTTCAGGTGAGAAGACAGCGAACTGCGACCTAAGAGTAACTATCTAGATACTACAACCAGCCCGTCTGCGGAGTTCAACCAGATCATGCGTGAAACGCTCCTATTCGTATGGTTGAATGTAAGGGTACCTCGCCACTCATCAATTACGTACTAGAATCAAACCATCATTTGAAATTACCAAATCAAGAGTCTTACTACTAGGCTAACACCTCATTACAAGTATGTTGATCTAACAAGGGCCTAAGTCCCATCAAAACTATACCATCCTTAAGGCTTTCATCGCATACTTTATTTTGTTATCATTATGTTTTATGAAAGTATAATAAAAGTTATGTCATCAAGGTGTCCATAGTCATATTGTTCCAATTCTGAGAACCCTGTTGCATCAACTGAAAAACCATCTTCAACACTAGTAAGTTTTTTCTTCTCATGTTGCTTTGAAGTTTTATCTCTCTGATGAGTGACGAGGTACCCCTACACTCAACCATACGAATACAAGTGTTTCACGCACGATCCGGTCGAATTCCAAGGACTAAGTGCTTATGCACCCTTGTGGAACAAGGATGGGTTGGTTGACCGTTGTCTTCCCAAACCTACTTGTATGTCACGATTGTATGGTTAAGTAAGTTTGAGGCATATGATTTTATAGCTTTTATGTTTTTATGTCCTGCTACTAATAAGGGAGGAGAGAGAGAGATAACTAAATGACTAATTTAACTTAACTACTGATTAACTAGGCTTTAACTAATCCTGACACCGGTATCCGTTCTCACTTTCCATACACATCTTGAACCAGCGCAACACTACTAGGATTACCAAACACTAATCGTTACTAGGTTACCAAGTGTTACACGCATGCTCGAAGTGATCATACTATGTATGCTAATAACAGAAATGTAAAGTGCATAAAATAAAATAAAATAAATGAAAAAGAAAATAAAATAAAATAAATGATGAATACAAGAGCTCGTCTTTATTGCCGTACACAAGGCATGCTCAGGTACACAATGCTCGAATAAAAATCCGTCCACACTTAGACCTCCTGCGAGCACTTGGAAAATACTCTAACTTAACTCCTAAAAGACTTCCAAAAGACTTCCCTTGAAAGACTTCCTTCCAAGACTTCCTCCCTAAATTGTGCACCTGAGCACTGTATTTATAGGCTTGGGAGCAACTACTCTAATAATTAGAAAAACTACCACTCTAATTTTAGAGAAACTGGCACTCTAATTTTAGAGAAATTGCCACTCTAATAATTAGAAAACCTACCACCCTAATAATTAGAATAAACTGCTACCGCTCTCATCACTCTCCTTAATACTCATCATGTAATGTACTCTAATTTTTTTTATTATTAACATCATTTTTGGGGTTTCATATCCCCCCACTCTCAAAGATAGGATGAGCTTAAGGAGGTAACACTTTAATAATATTTAAAAATAATATCCAAGTTATTTTTATTATCATTGTCTTTACTTTGTTAGCTTGCAATATCCTTTTAGGATAGGTAAGAAGGATGAGATGCTTAACCTTTATTTAAGGGAAGCAACATAATTGGTAAGCTTGTGGCCTTATTTCTAATGGGTTGTGACTTCAAACCATGCCTTAAACAATGAGGTATTTGGCTAGTGGTAAGACTTTTTATTTGGAAGATCTAAGTTATGGGTTCAATTTTGGTGGGCAATGTTGAGTTATAAAGTTGTAATTTGACTATGTGTCTTAGGGGTAAATATTGTAAAAAAATGTGTCAGATTCCAACATCCCACCCCATAACCCAACCTTGGACCTTGTAAGTTCCTAGGTATTTAATTTAATATCAATCTATTGGTTGTTAAATCATTTAATTATCAATTAAGCAACCACCCCATTTATATTACAAAATTATCAAAGTTTTTAAAAAGTTTACTAATTTACATGCAAAAGCATCATCATCATCATCCTAACCTTATTCAAATAAAAAAAGGTCAACTAATATATCCAAAATCCTGAAATAAAATAAAATTCTATTATTAGTTTATCATCATTCTATTGAAAGGAACCTATAAAATGATAATGATCCAAACTTTCTTCTACCTTTTCCATCATCCATTTGCGAAAGTCCATTTATAATGAAGCAAAACAATTGTTTAAATAAAAGTTATGCTACCTACCTTGAATTTCCCTGTTTCAAAATTCATAGAATACAACATGCAAGTTCCTACCAAAAACCCTTGTAGCACCATAAGGATGACCTCTTCCAACGCAAGAAAAGAACCACAAAGATATTGCAAACAGTAGGAAAAGCGACCCAAAGCGATGCCATGCCCTGTCTCTTCATGAAAGGAAATACACGTCGCATTCACCGAAAAGGTATCTTTGAGCATTCCAACCATACCAAAGGTCATCAAATGCACCGGAATACCAACCACATCTGACTTGCAGGTGATATCGGACTGGTCGGTAAAGAACAAACAATTTTTATTGCAGGGTTGAAAAACACGCATAAAGAATCTATACCCTTGTCCTTACACGATCTCATTGTCCGTGATAACAATCATAAGAATATCACGCGGCATATACCATCCTTACCTTCACCCTTTAACTATTAATTTCATTTACTCTTAAAAATTTCTTTTTTGGATCCCTACCTGCATTGCACGCGGATGTGATTCACATGCGATACCCTCCATCCACAAGGCCACTCTATGGTGGTTAGTAAGCATCCAACTTACCAATTCTCATTTTATTTACCTAAACTCTTATCATCAAATTATGTAAAGAAGATGCTCTTTGTCTACAAGGCCACTCACTCTGATGTGGTTCTTAAGTATCCAACTCAGCAATTTTCATTCTATTTTCTTAAAATCTTCTTATTGAATCATGCAAAGATTGCAGAGCATGTTGGAACCCAAAAGCTCATCAGAATCAGTATCAAACTTATAGCTTGAAGTTTCTAATTCACTAATCTTACAATACAAACATTTCAATTCTTAGTTTTTTAAATTATAAGGACATCCTTTTGAGTGATAGTAAAGTATTAGTTTCACTCACCGACCAACCTTCCACAACCCACCCCACCCCACCGGCAAATGAGCATCTAGCCTTTCCTTTGGAATATATGATGCATATTAGTTTTGGAAGCATAGATAGTTGCCATGCCATTGATGTAAAGAGGGAAGAGCTGAGAAAAGTGTAAGGCCAATGAGGCAGCGGCGAATAGACAGAGATGGAATTGTGTGGAGCTCTGTGCTTTTTGGAAGGGCCCTGCCCTGGATTTCACCTGCCTGCCTTTTGGTGATTTGCATTTTCTAGGTATTGAAAGCGACGCCAAATTTTCTAACAAGTGCTGTTTCATTCCGGGAGATTTGCAGGGATCTCGGTATGTGCCCTGTGGGCCCCGTTTGCGTGATTTGAATACGGTCGACACGTGGCACGCGGTAATTGGGTGGATTTTATCTTCTTCCGCGGTCACGCGGGCCCACCACCTCGCGGGCCCACGCGGCTTTTGACTATATTATCTCTGTGGTGGTGATGACGACGACGTTTGTTTGTCAGTTGGTCGTCACGTTTTTTATTATTGCTTGTGCGGTGTAAAGGTTGCTGATGATGCCTTTGCTTTATTATTGTTTTTTTGAAAAGGGGAATCGGAATGTCCAACGCGGGATGGTCGGCCTCAATTTTGGCGCGTGCGTGTTAATCGGATTAAACCGTGAATGGGTTTGGATTATATGATTTGTTTTGTTTTTGTATTATTTCGTTTAATGATTCCGCTTTGGTACAGTATTGTGAGGTTACATGTTCCAACCTTTTACGAGGGTTGTCTTGGTTTTTCAATACGTCCTTGCACGCATGTCTAGTGATGCATGGTACAGTGCCTCACAGTGCTTCCATTCTAAGAATAATGCCATTTAATGAGTTTGTGAAAACATTGGAACTCATAAAAATTATCCATGTGTACATATTTTAAATTTGAAATTGAGACCAAATTCTTGCTCACGTTTGAGATTTTTTGGATTTAGTGGACGTGTTTCAAAATTGTATTTACTATTTTTTAATTTCAAATCGTGTATTTAATACTTAGATGTAAACTTTGAAAGGATAATAATATCAAGGAAGTTTCTATTCTTGACATTAATTAAAGGTTACAATGATAGTAAAGAAATAAGGGATATAGTAATTTGGTAATTGCCTCAAAACACATGGCTGGAGAATATGTGGTGAGTGATGTTCAAATCCATGCCCTTAAAATAGAATATTACACAAATGTTTAAAATATTATATTCTTATTTTAAATAATTTCGCAATGAATTACACTATGGTTTACATAACCAAAATTCTATAAAAGTATTATTCATGCTATATGTTATTCTATCAATGAGGCATTACTTGGTTTGTTAGAGCATATTGTGATTTCTAATTTACAAGTTTGATTTTGGGGGGGGGGGGGGGGGGGGGGGC
>MNCI01033474.1:480506-544580 GCA_015680685.1 Gnetum montanum
AGGTAACCACCACGGACACACTTTAGAGAGGATAGTAGGGTTGATTTTAACGTTGGTCCAGTCTATGTGAGTGTGTACAATTTGCCAGGCCCTCCAAATGCTTTTGAAAACATGAGATCCGGGAAGAATGATAGTGAGGGGGGAAAGAATCCAATTAACGAAATGGATGTCTTGCCAGAAGGGCTTATTTTTAGGAAAGGCTTGATGAAGCCTTAATTGGAGGAGGGTCCCTATAATATTTGAGGCATCTAAATGTTGTACCAACCACTTAGCAACCAGGGTAATTCCTTGCTTATAGGAGTTCAAAAGGCCTAAGCCACCCTTATTCTTGGGGAGAGTAACAATAGTCCAAGCAACACGATGAAAACCTTTTTGAGAGTCCTTGGAGGACCACATAAAGTCACGGAATAACCGTTCTAGCTTCTGGTAGGCAGCTTGATTTTGACAAGCATGCTAATTTGATACACTACTATGTTCTTTTTAAGTTCTCCAAAAGTATATATATCCTAAGGTACATATAGTCAAATAGTTTCAATTCCAAGATCACACATTACATGTCCTAGGGTATATATGATAGAGTCCTAGTTTTGATAACATTTTTAATAATTTCTAAATAATTAACTTATCATATATTCATGTAATTAAATTCCTAAGTAATATTATTTTCATAGCTCTTAAAATGAGTATGAATTTTATATAAGTCACAAGCTTGATTCTAATACATTGTATTGAAATATAATATTGTTTTTTAAACTACCAATGAAATACGTAAGATAGGTCATAGATCTAGTTATGCAAGTCAGGATATATTTAAATTTTAGAGTTGATATCTGATAGGTTAAAAACGACTAACTTATGTCTAGTAAAATATTCAATTTTAGTTTTACATTTGAATGAAAAGAACAACAAAATCCAAATAAAACCTAAATGGAAATAACATGAACAATCTTTAACAAAACCCATGATTTTTGTTTGATTAAAAGACATGAATATAAGAGATGGTCTAATTAATTTCTTATCAAATTTGTTATTTTTAATAGCAAAATAAATTTTATTTACGTTTTCATGATTATTAGTATAACTTGGATTATTATTATTATTTTGTTATCAACAAGTGAACTATATAACAATAGCTCATTAATATGTACCAAACTAATTAAATTTGTAACCTTACCCATTAACTAATACATTTTTTGTAGCAATAGAAAGGCAAGTTTGGTTTTTGTCATAATTAGAACTATTACTATATATACCCCTTGATGAGCGGCGAAGTGCCCCTATGCTTAACCATACAAATCACAAGTGTTTACGCATGATCCGATTAAATTCCATGGATGGGACTAGTTGTGGCATCTAGACTATTATGCTTTGATCGTAATTCGTTGTCTCCCCACTTGGACTAGTGGTAGCAGTGTCAACTATGGTTTAGTCCAAAGTGAGGCATATGAGCTTGTTCCTAATTCTATGCTACTCTTGATGACGGTAAAAAGATAGATTAATTAAGCTACATAGCAATGGAAAACAAGATCTAAATTAGCCTATGGCAATGAGTATCTACACTTAATCATCTGTACATGTCTTGGACTTCGTGAGGCTACTTTTGGGATTGCCAAGTGTATGTCACTAATTGTGCCAAATGATACACTTATGGATTACCAAGTGCTTCCACTTAAATGCTCATGATTAAGGTGTACACATTCCGCTTAATAATAGAAATAGTAAATAATAATGAATGGAAATATTTAACTAAAAAATGCAGTAAATAATGAAAGCAACAATAATCCAAGTGGATGCTACAATGATGAGAGTAATCTCAATCTTTATTGCCAGTCATGTAATGTGTCCAAGTACGTCACACCCAAATAAAGGTGTTGTATGATTACAAACATCATACTGCAAGGCATGCACTGGGAATAACAAACTTTACAAGAGGAAATTGAAAACTAAAACTATCTTCCTGACTACTGTCTACTAATTACTATTTCATCCAAGTACCCAAGCAACATAGTTATAGGAAAAACCCAGATGAGGCAACGTTGGGTATCTGACATCGCTTATTGGCTCTGACATCGAGTATGCAATGTTGGGGCCACTGCATGACGATTCATCATAGTCCCACTACTGAATAAAAACTCATCCTCAAGTTAAACAAAATGAGGAACAAGTTCTTTACAAAATATTGGTAGGTATGGGATTATTGACTAACTTAAACAATGAAAAAAATAATTGACTATTTGCATGCTACAATGGCGCAATACAAAAATGGGACATGTTATTATAAAATAAAAAAAACAAGACTGGGAAGCTCATGTGGTGTTTGTAGGCGATGGCTCTTCCATTAGCAGCATCCCTTTGTCACCAGGCCATTGAAATTGGTAATGATTAAGCAAGGCTTGCAAATTTTCTTCCTCCATCCTTGGATCATACACTGTCCAGGCCATTGTGTCGATGTGTGCTAGCATTGGCACATCCCAAGGACATGGCAGTTGCAGAAACATTTGATTCGCCTTTACATACCATGTCGCAAACTACTGTCGTTCTTTCTCGAAGGCCCTAGCTTTATCCTTAAGCTCATGATAATCTGTCAATCTTCGAGTTAGGTTTGAGGCTACATCCTTTTATCCCTAATAACTAGCTTTAACCACCTCTAACTCTAAGTTTGCCACCTACAACATTTGCAAAGCATCTTTCCAATCCACAAACTCTTTCTCATACAGTGCATAGGTGGTCACCACTTGTTTCTCTAGCTCACTTTGAGGATGACCTACTATTAACATGGCAAGTTTGGCATATCTAAGGTTAGCCAACACCATGTACTCTTTTAGATCCTCTATCTACAAATCCTTGTTTTTGACTTCTGCTTGTTGGACCATGGCATAACTGTCCAACATGGGCTACCACTCAAGATTCTACGTTGATAGGGAGCTGATGTGGGCTTTGGCCATCTTGATTTCCTTTTCATTGATTTTTTTATACATGCCAACCTGGTCATGGAAGTGCTCTTTCAATTTTTCATGCTTCTTGGCCTCATTTTGCCATGTGCTAATTTCGATTGCTGACTTTTGGTGAATAGCACAAACCTCCTCCATGGAGAGGGTTCTACTCTCCTAGGCCAATCTACTCATATCCTAGTTGACCCACACTAGTTTTTCTCATAACTGGTGGACACTTTCTTCTAAGATGTTCTTTTGTTTTTCCACAATGGTCAACCAAGAATTCTCTACAATGAACTACTTATTTTCCTCTTGGATGTCGGTCAGTGCCATTTTATACACATGAGATTGCACATCTATAATAGAGGCATTCCAAACCACCATCTCCTTCTCTTACTCCATAGCTACTTTCTCCTTTGCTAGCTTGGTGAGCTCTTCTATCCTCAATTGCTCTAGTTAGTCTGGCGCAACAAAATGGGCAGGATCCCATCGTTCAACTCGCAGGGTAGCTAGCTCTTCTTATAATCTCTATATCTCAGCTTCCGCATGTTCTGCCCAGACTTCTACCATGACCAATTTTCCCTTTGTGGTGACGAGGTCTAATTGTGCTGCAGTGACATCGCTAGGGATGTCAAACATAGTGATCATTACTTAACCCATCTACAATAATCGATCAAGCATGTCCTCATGCACTGCAGACATCATTGAGGTCCTGACCAACATTTGTGCATCTTTGGTGCCTCTAGATCAGTCAAAGGAATAATAGGAACATTGAATGACTCTTTGATGTGATCGATGATCACCTTTGCTACACCCGTCACATCCTCATGCTATAGCACCATGACTGTGGCATCTTCTCCAATTTCCAATGTAACTTGAAAGGATGCAACATTTCCAAAGATTTGGCATGACCATTGAGATCCCCCTCATTCTAACTGTATTGAGATCTCTCCCCTTATTGGATCAGCTGATACAATGGATTGTATGATGTCATCCATAACTCAAAAGAGATTGGCCTCGTCCTTGCTTCCCCAGTTGACTGTTTTAGCAATCCTCTATAGGTGGCTTATTGAAGGCCTATAATCTTGTGATAGCAGCAATGGAGCTTGTGATTGTGGACACTGTTCAAGCTCTTATTGCATCTCTGTTCATAGCATGGCCTCCTTTCCTATTTCTTGTTCTTCACCAGAATCTCTTCTTGGTGTCGTAGTTTTCAAGAGTTCTATGAAGGAGGCATGCTGAGCCTTGCTAGGGATATCATTGGTATATCCCAAGATCTTAGCACACTTGCACAATCTCTTGATTAACTAGGGAAATAGAAGTGTTGGTCTCCTTGACTTCATTTTTTGAAACCGCCGTTGGATTTCTGTAAACTAATATTAGGGAAGATTGGCTACAAATTTTTCCATTAAAATGGCACTTCCCTGAGCTGTATAAGTGGAGATTCGATTAATCCCTTTCATGGGAAATAGATGGTACATCCCAATCTTGAAGTAGCCTTTTTCGTCTAGAGTGATTTCATTGTATGACTTGCCTTCTTTATCGTATGCTCGTCTCAACCACAGTTTCTTTATTTCAGGGTCAGATCTAGTGGATAGGTGAGCAACCTTAGCCCCTTTATTGGGCAAGTTGAGAGCTACAGCTATGTCCTTGACTGAATAAGAGATGATCACCTTGAAGATGTTAATAGTCGTGCCCTCATCTTTATTATGCCAAAATTGATGGACTTTGCATAGGTACCATTCACCACTGTCAAACAAAATGGACCACAATGGAGACACTTTGAGTTGCATCCACATCGCTTCTGAAGCAAACTCCACGAACAAACCGAAGTTCATTTCCACAATGACCAAAGCCAATGTGGATTTTTCCAAGGTGGTAGCAAGGTAGTAAAGGGGCAATGTGAGACATTGTCCCCATTTGGGGGCCAATACTTTAATCACCTCTCCTTGGGCTAATTGCCTAGTAGTAGGGGCCTCTTGGTGAATACTGAAGGATTGGGCCTCCTACTCAACATGTTCCTCATGTTCTCCTTGCTAATCGCAACCACCATGTGGATGCTTAGCGGCTCTCTACGAGGGTTCACCTTGAGCAGCTCTTTTTGGGGAAATCTACAATCAAGAAAATGTCAAGTGTTACTAAGGTTATGTTTGTTATCATAAATTGATTTATACCTTACTTGTAACCTTTGTTCATTAATTTTGTAATGCATATGATCACAAATTTAGGAAAATTTTCAAGAAAAATCCCCAAAAAGTGTCTATCTCCTTTTATGACCCTTCGCAATTGGTTCCTTTTTCGTTATATGTGGCTTATAATAATGGTTATGGGCCCGTGGGTTAGAAAAATTGGATTTCTAGCATTGCCGTGAGTGATTTGTCATTATAATTCCTAAGGTTTTCAACATTCTTACCCTTATGATACCTTCTGGGCAATAGCAAATTTCAGTAGATTGGCACAAGTTCTGCATGCATGCACCCCCCATAACTAAGTGGAACACTCTGGGTTCAAATAGATGTAAACAACATGGAAATCGAAGCATTAAAGAGCAAGATAGTGCAAGTGGAAGATGGAAGCGTAGAGCTCTAAGTTGCAAGAAAAAATTTCAACAACTCCCCTAGTAGCAAATGAGAAAAATGAAGTTCAAGTTTTGCAGGGATTGTATTTATACTCTTTTTTAGACTCAACATTAGGTCGAACCTGACGTCAGGCACATGATGTCAAGGTCCAATTTTTTTGCATTTTATGGGGTCAACGAACATGCAAATTGAAGCTCTGGGATTGGTTGGAAGGGTTAAAGTTAAGTTTGGTATTTTGGGTAAGTGAAGAATTAATTAGAGATACTAAAAGTATGATAGGATGAAGTCGTCGACATGAAAAATGATAGAATGAGCAAGAAAAAGGTGTTGAAATTGAGGTTGAGGGACAAATCAGTTTCATAATAAGAGAAACAATAAAATATATCAATTTGAGCACTTGGAAGGTGAAAAATGATGTGGTGATGTGAAACAAGTAAGAGTAAAAAAAGTTACACAAGTGGATCCTCCCCAAAGCAGGCGCTAGCCTATGATGCCCTTATGTAACCACACCTATAATGTTCGTAGGCACTAAAGGGGTTGAATGCAATGCATATTTGTGAAACAAAACACACATGTTAAAACCATCAATTTAAGATGGTAACTCTATGTTACACAAAACCACAAGCTATGATTATCTTAACCACGAGGTGAGACAGACAATAGAAAGGATTGCAGGAATTGGAACATGAGGCATCGTACGATGGTCACAATGAAACCTTGTGTGTTATTAATGGTTAAATAACCATGTGCCCTTCTTCCCAAGACTCAAACTAAGTCCAAACCACATCGTAGTGACATCGCATTATTTCATCCCATCGGCAGACAACCATAAGACTATCATAGTCACAAAGAGTAACATCACTTAGTGTTTTGTCCAAGGGAGGAGCTTTATTATGGCACAAGTTTTTTTTCTTTTTCTTTTTGTTCTAAGAAGTCACCAACCTTCAGGCATGGGTACATATCTTTCCAGTGGGACCCAAAAAAATATATTCACTACTGGTTTAAGTTGCTCTTGCTCCCAGTTTTCATTAGATCTACAAGGATATATTTACAACCTCATCAACAAGATAGAACTTACAGAAGTGGCCAGAGAGAATCCACAAATCCCCTTGATGTCACATCCTTCACATTCCACCTTGGTTCTACACTCTTCTATCCAGATACAATGATTATATATTCATTATTAGGTTGGATGATGAAGAAGGTTACCATTATGACCAGAGCAAGAACCTCTTATTAATGGAATGAGTGGATGGATGTCATGGTCTCAATGTCTAAATAATCAGTCCCTTATGATTGGAAAACATAGACAACATGATCATTTTATTCATAAGCGAGATTACAAAAGAAAATGAAAACAACAAGTAGGAAAATAGAAAAAACTAGATCAAGAAATAGGAGAATGACAAAAAAAATTGCAAAACAAAAAGATGAAAAACACTTAAGAATCTTGAAGATTAGAATGGGCGGTAACCCTCATAACTAAACATTTGGTCATGATAAGGATTAGTAATTGGATAAGTAGGATCCATGCATGTATGAGACGTTGGTAACCATTCATGCCCCAGCCACAGGGTGTCTATTGGTTGTGTGGTGGTTGGGTAGGAAAATTGTTGGTCACACACTTGATAGTTAATTATATGGTGGGCTAGGTTATGAGGTGTGCTAGCATTGTAGATGGCTAGCCCACAAGTGTACCCTTGATCATGCTATTGTATGCATGGATTTATTTGTCTTTCCTCACTGTGAAATTCATTGGTTGGTTTTGGGATTGGAGTATTGATGGATGGTGGCCTGTGTATATGGTCAGAGGATGTTGGTTGAGATAGGAAAGGTGATGCACTAGATTGGTATTGTGCTGGCTCGGATGGTGTAGTGGATCCATGTGTGGTTTGCTTCGGCTTACAACCTTTCCTCTAGAAGGGACATTTTTGACATTGTGGTTGGGATCCACTGGTGTCTGCATTTCTATGCACATTTTCACCACAAGTGGAACTTGTTTGTTAATATTGTGGTGTTGGACCTTCCTAAGTTATTGGTAATGGCATCTAAGGAGGTGAATTATGAGAATATTGAGGGTAGGCTGGATGGTAAGAGATGCGAGGTGGTGATCCCTTAGGGGATGTCATGAATTGATGGCACTTGGGAGAGTGGTAGTGGCAATTTGAAGTGGAGGACATCGGACTAGTTGGAGAAATAGGGTGTTGAACATAATATTCATGAGGCTTCAGTAGGTATGATTGATTTGGTGGTGGCCTCCACCATGACTGTGGTTGTTGCCATTGTGGTTGATGACCATGTTGAGGCTGGTGGTAAGTCCCCCTAGGATGGTATGATCAATTGTGGAACTGTCTATACTTACCTTGTGGAAGAGGAAGTCTCCCAGGCATGTGCTTTTGCACAAATTTTGAATTTAAGGCACCTGGCCAATACTCCTGAAGATGCAACAATATGGGGCATTGGACCTTCGAATGGTCATATATGCATAGGTCGCATCCATCATCTTCATCTATGATGGAGTCTTTAGCCTCACTTTCGTCAGCCCCTTTTCTCGTTTTCCAAAAAGTGTTCCTGACTATTTCTTGGTTTTGTGTCCTTTGTTTATTGTGATTGTGATGAGACGCGGTTCGCACAGGCTGCAATATCGCATCCCCCACGATATCGTGTACGCGATATCGCATCTTCCCCTACGATATCGCATATGCGATATCGCAATCCGCCACCATATCTATAAATAAGACGCGGCTCTCCCTTGTTCGGGATCCCAATTTTAGAGTAGCGAGGCTCTGGCAGTTTGATCCCTCCAGAGTTAGATTTTTTTCCGTGTCTGCCTGCAGTGTGGTGAATGTAATTGTACGGTGTCTTTATTCGAGTGTGTCGTACTTGGATATGCACATGACTAGTAATAAAGATCGAGATTACTTCATCATTGTAGCATTCACTTAGTTTATTTATTTGTTATTTATTTAATGTTATTTATTGCTTTCATAGCACGGTGTGAGTACGACTTGGCTACGAGCATCTACGGATGTGTACGGCTAGTCAAGGAATCGGTTACTCATCACGATTAGTCTCTCACCCTTAAACTCCTAGAAGTGGAATGAGTACGACTTGATTACGAGCATTTAAGTGTGACTGCTTGGTAGCCTAGTGGCGTATCCAGGATCTACGCTTGGTAACCCAATGGCGTATTTGGGATCTGCGCTTGGTAATCCCAGTGGCGTACCTCAAAGATACACTTGGTAGTCTCAGTTGTAGTCGTGCACGAAGTCCAAGATGTGTACGGTTGATCAAGGAATAAGTTGCTCGTTGCACTTAGGCTAGATTAGCTTTTCTTACCCCTTTTCCTCCTAGCTTAGATTAGTTAATATTATTTTCCACTGCCTTCAGGAGTAGCATAGATTAGGAACACATCATACACCTCATCTAGACTAAACCATACGTGACATATGCAAAACTAGTCTAGGTGGGAAGACAGTGAACTGTGACCTAAGGCTAACTATCTAGGTGCCACACTAGTCCATCTACGGAGTTCGACCGGATAGCGCGTGCGACGCTCGTTTCGTATGGTTGAGTGTAGGGGTACCTCGCCACTCATCAGATTGCTTAGCATGTGTTGCATGGTCTTCTCCATGATCGTCTCAATAAGAGTTGTAACATTTTCATTTATTTATTTGGACATCCTATTAAACTTTGCTTCTAGATCATCAATAAACTCTTTTATTAGCAAAGTCTATTGCAGAATCACCTTATCGAGAGTAGTTTCATTCTCCTTACCATAAATTTGAACCTCCTTCGATTGAAGAGTTGGGTCCCATTGATGTTTCTCAACATTCTCCCATTTGCATATCTCTCCTTCTTCTTTTGCCACATGCTCTATTAGCTCTTTGATATAATGGGCTTGGAGCTTGTATAATTGTCCTAGGGCATACATCCCAAGGGTTGCCCTTGTTTCATTATGAAGCCCATCTATGATGTGGAAAAGTTGCCTTTCCTCAGAGAAACCATGGCGGGGACATCTATTTAGTAAAGTAATATCTATCTAGGGCCATGTCCAAGGGTTCATGTTATTTTTAATTACAAAGTAAATTTTATTTATGTTTTCATGATTATTAGTATAACTTGGATTATTATTATTATTTTGTTATCAACAAGTGAACTATATAACAATAGCTCGTTAATATGTACCAAACTAATTAAATTTGTAACCTTACCCATTAACTAATACATTTTTTGTAGCAATAGAAAGGCAAGTTTGGTTTTTGTCATAATTAGAACTATTACTATATAGCACTCATCAAGAACCACAATTTACCAATTACTCTGCTATGATTAATGAAGATGGGTCAACAACATTCTTCATTGAGACTTTGGATTATATTTGGTACGATGATTGATTCTTTCAAGTTACTAAGTTACTAGAATTAATTTCTAAAGAAGAAGCTGAGAAGAATCAAGATCAAGCTTTACCATCCCAAACAAGACCATCTGATCACATACCACTTACAATTACTCCCATCAATTCATAAGGTTGATCAAGATCAAGAAGTATCTCACTCTTACTTTTATTTTATGATCTTATTATTTTATTCATTATTTAATTTATCTTTGAATTAGATAAGTAAAATATCTATGATAATAAAAATTGGGGATAAAGAGTTTGCCCTACCTTCACTTGGGTAACTAGATCAAGTTGCACTTTGTGTGATCTTGGTTAGGATTAGTAATTGGTGGTTGATGAATCTTTAATTCATCTTTTCTCATTTTCAAGTAAGTATCAAGAAAGTAATATTTGATTTTCCATACATTTTTCTCACATATATTTTTTTTATAGAATAAGCAAGAAATGACTTCAAGTTCAAAGGAGAAATCAAACTATTAGAGCACATAATCATGAAAGAAAGCATTGGAGCTAGAAAAAGATAAAGAATGTGGACTCATTCAAGGACAAACGAAACCTAAGGGGTGTAGATTATCACATCCCCATTCCGAAATGATGTTGTTGCCTAATGAAGATGGTGTCTCTTCATAACAAGTGTTATTGTTATATTAACAAGACCCGAGAGGGTAGTTGTGATTAAGACCCAAAAGGGCATGTTGTAATAATGGATGTGTCTCTTAAGCTAACCTTTAGGGGTTTGACCTAAGGCATTTATACCTGGGGTTAGAGGTCATGCTAGCATGGAGTGGTGAAGTCAGCACAGGCAAGTCATGGGAAACTGGGTGAAATGGGACAAGAAGTGGACTAGCCATCCCTTTTGGCCGGGCTATAGGCCTAATCGTGGTTGCAGTGCTAAATTGATTCTAAGGGATAGATGCCAAAAGAAGAAAACCCCAAGGAACACTCTCGGAGCATAATCTAGATACGCTATTCCATATCAATAAAGCATTCTTTTCTTTTTCTTTCTACATTTTTTCTATTATTTCCTTTATACATAATGTCGAATATCATATATATTTTGCATTTGGTATATTTTCTTCATATACATTGATGAGACGCGACTTGCACTAGGCCGCGATATCGTGTAGCCGCGATATCACATCTATCCCTGCGATATCACGTGTACGCGATATCGCAGCTAGCCGCCATATCTATAAATAAGAGGCGGCACTTCCCTTATTTCCCAATCCTGGCTAGTGTAGCGAAGCTCTGGCAGATTGATCACTCCAGAGTTAGAATTTTTCCCCATGTGCCCGCAGTAGGAGTCCTAGAGTGAACGGCTCTTTATTCGAGCAGCTTGTAACCTGAACCCAAGTTGTGTACGGCAATAAAGATGAACTTGTTTGGATAAACCTTGCAGCACGTGGTTTCATTTATTGCTTTATTTCCTGCTTTCCTAGTGCGTTCAAGTACGACTTGATTACGAGCGTCTACGGACGTGTACGGCTAGTCAAGGAATCGGCTGCTTATCACACATAGGCTAAATAGGTGCCTCAGTACGACCACTTCGAGCACTTGCGTTACGTGTGGCGATCCCAGTAACGATTAGCGTTTGGTAAGCTGCAGTTGCATAGTTCAGGGTGTGTCCGGTAAGTGGGAACGGATGCTGATGCTAGTTAATTTAGACTTAGATCTTAGTTAGAGTTAGTTTAGTTTCTAAACCCTTTCTCCTGGTAGCATAGAAGATAAGCCGAAAATACCAAAAAAATCACATACCTCAGACTTGCTTAACCATACACCATGACACATACAAGCAAGCCTGGGAAGACAATGAACGATTAACCCCAAGTGTTCCTTGTGGCGTTAAGGCATTTAGTCTGCGGAGTTCGACCGGATCGCGCGTGTACGCTCGTATTCGTATGGTGGAGTGTAGGGGTACCTCGCCACTCATCATACATAATGTCTAATATATCATATATTTGGTGTTTGGCATGACATCTAGGGATGAGATGTCACAAAACCTAAGAAAACTAGTTTTGTTAAAGGTAGACATGTCTTAAATAATGTTATTGCAACTTGGAAAGAAATGCAGTGGGCTTTTAATACTAACCAAGACATTACTTTTATTAAGTTAGATTATGCCAAAGCTTATGACAACATTAGATGGAATTCCATTATTTTTTATCTCTTTAAATTCAATTTAGTGATTATTTTATTTGTCTTGTCTATACCTTGCTCATCCATGTTAATGCTTAACTTGCTACTAATTTTCTAGCCAATTCATCAAGGTTGTCTTTTAGCTCCCTATATTTTTATTATTGCTGCAGACTTTCTTTCACATAAACTCCATTATAATCTACAAAGGAATTTCATCAAGGAAATTTCAATTCATAATCATGGTATGAAATTGCTTAATATGAACTTTGCAAATAATTCTTTTTTTATGATAAACAAATCTTTGCAATATATCAATACTCTTTAACTAGAGTAAAAGATTACTACATGTTATTTGGTTATTAGATCAGTTAGCAAAAATTTGTTGTTTCTTGTAATGGTAATATTGGTAAGTGGGTTACTCTCAAGCCTTAGAAAATCTTGAAAAAAGATTTTGTCTTTAAATTCTAGGAATACCTTTTTCTTTTAAGCCTAATCTTACTATTTTGTGGAATTATGTGGTTGATAAAATTGACAAGAAGCTTGATAAATGGAAAAAAAAAAAGCTCACCCTTGCTTGCAAAGTTTTAGTTATCAATCAAATGTTTCAATCAACTCATGTTTATTACTCTAGCTTTTGGGATCCTTCTAAGGCTTCTTATGATATAATTGATTATATTATTTGTCAGTTTCTTTGGTCTGCTAAGTAATATATAAAAGGTTTTTCTAGAGTTACTTAGGATATTTACACTAGTAGCAAGATAGATGGAGGATTTGGCCTCATTAATTATTATAACCAAGGTATTTCTCTTGCATTAAAATGGATTGCAAAGTGAATGAATAGAGATGATGTTTAGATACTTCTTTTAAGAAGAGACTTATGCAAGGAAAACATACGAATGATAATAGTTGGTCTTCTAATAACTTACTTCACTATCTTCTTTTTCCTCATGTCATTTATATTCCTTGTTTACAAGTTCTTAAAATAAATTTAGAAGATAGGGTGCAAACTTTGTAAATATTGGAATTACAATCATATTACAATTTCAAAAGACATGCTTAAGAAAATTAGCCCATGGTGGCTTCCTTTTAATGAAGAAGTTTGGACCACTAATGCATCTAGATTGTGTACCGCTTAGAGTAGATTTGGTATTGCGGCAATTTCTTGTTTATGTATGCATAATAGATGGATTATTTGGAATGAAGCTTCTAGCCTCTATTTTTTGAATACAAAGAGAAAAAACAAATTTGGAAAATTAATTTTTAATATTGAGAATTTATTTAAAGTTGACAACAATTTGCATTAGGCTTATCTAATTTTTTTTTGGAATGATAGTAGATATGTTTTTCTTTTAATTCAAAGGTTGCTTATGAGATTATTACTAGGCTCCCTTGAACATTATGGATAGAATATTATTTAGCGTTATTGATTTATGATTGGTAGTTTGCCTCTTGGTTGAAATAATACCAATGCTAATCCATGTGCTTTGGCGTAATAACTATTGACAAATGGAGTGTAGAGTTGCTGATGAAGGGAGTGTAGAGCTAAGTGTTGAGTTGCAATGGTAGTGGATGGAGCCGAAATTGTGCAACAACAATGGAATGTAGTGGATAGTGGAAGATAAGTTTGAATGTTAAAATAGGATAATGGACCATATCCATGATGAAAATGTGGAATTAAATGACTAGAGCTAGATACACTATGTTAAGCCCTTGGCTTATCAAGTTCCTTGAGGTAGGTCAGAAGGGGATGAGTGGGATGAGTGGTTAAATAGCCCACTACTTGAGTAATGACAACCACTTTTGTTAGTATGATAACCACTCCCATCTGTTATTGCATGTCTAAACATGAGCAAATGCTAGATGTGCTTTTGCATATGAAAATCAACTTAAGCAAAATTGAGATTAACTAAAAGTGAAATTGAAATAAAGCTAATTAAAATTGCTTTACCTTTCAATGAAATGTAATAAAAAAAATCAACTAAGGGAATAATGCCATGACTTCAAAACCACTTCATGTGATTATGATTTGAGTTGAGTTTTGTACTTGGAAAGCTATGAATGTTAGCTATATCAATCTCACTTTGCTGACATTAGAGTGCCATGGTGCTTCATCCTTTTATTCTTTATGCTATTTGAAAATTTGGATGTAATGTAGTTTATTGCAGATTCCCCACCAAATGTTCACTTTTTATTTGCTCAAGATGATATTATTCAACATCTTATGCTTTAGTTACAACCTTGAATGTATCTCTCTACAATTTTTTTAAATAAAAAACCTTTAGTAATAAGTGAATATGAGAGGATGCTCATGAAAAGGGGACCCTTTTCCTACCCCATAGAGGAGGTTTTCAAGGATTTGTTAGGATGAAAAAGCATTCCATTGGACCTTTTGTTTTTTATGTTGGGCTAGAGTTTCACCACCCTTCTCTTCAATACTCTTCTAAGATGTTTTCTTTTTTTTTTTAAAATAAAAGAAGTCTCAGTTGTATAGTGGCTGGGTTACAAAGTAAAACTCATTACAAGGCAAACTAGCAACTTCAAGGATTTTGATAGTTTCATTGAAATCCTTTTCTAAAATGTATCAAATCCTTCTAAAGAATGAGTGTTGTAGACTATAGAGATTTCAAGGAGTGTATTTTATGAGTAAAAATGTATTTATTTTTATCAGCATATATACATAGAGAATGTGTAACACACCCGTTGTTTGAACTTTCTACGAGAAAGTTTCTTGATCTTTTCTCATCAAACAAAAACATTGCAATTGTGTAATTGTCTCTCCAATAAGTAATATATTGTGCCTAAATTTGAAAAAGTTGCAAAATGTACTTAGCAAAGGAGAAGGAGATAAAAATACGGTCAATATTCTTAGTCCCTTGGCGGCAGAAAGTACACATTATTGTGGATAATCCTTCAAGGGAAGAACTTTTTAAGTCTTAACGGAAGATAATTTTAACAAAAGACAAGAACGGGTAAATCAAACAGGATAAGTGCTAATCCTTGATAGTTGCCTTGAGGCAACTTATGGGTCGGTTTTGTCGATTACTCTGCAGTCTCTCTCGAAGTCCTGTGTCCCATCAAGACAATACTTTTCTATGACTGGACTTCAAATCCTTTCAAAATTCTCAAAAATATTAGTACCTGCAAAAGAGCTGAATTTTTTTCTGTCTTAAAACTGGGAACACATGCTAAAAGTTCTTTTTGCGCTCTCTGAACATACATTTAGTTTACACGATTCATTAAGTTAATGCATGCAAGGACAACCGAAATCTCAGCTAAGATGATTGAGTTTTCAATGTCCTGAACGTTTTACTCCGGCCGTCCACATGTATGGAAAAAGAACAGCAGCCGGCCAACAGAACATTTACTTTGTTTTTCAATCAGTGTAAAGCCGGAGTACCGCAGAGTAGTGTACCAGAAATACACGATGCCGGAATCAGCAAGGCATAAAACAAGGAATTGAGAAAAAGGCAGAAAGGGCAAAAAAAAAGGGGAAGAAAACCACGTACTCACACAAGCTCAGGATCTAGGACACGGAATGACGGAAACCGTGCACAGCTGGTCATGGTCTCATGGAGTGGATGGCAAGTGGACGATCTCATCTGCAAATGAATGATAATGTAAACACTTCCGCAGCAAAAACTCGTCACCGACACCGCCGGTTTGTTGATCAAGCACGGGTACCAGCACAGGCTGCAAAAGAGCGTTACAAAACTTAAATCGTAGAAATAAACAGACATGACATATGTATATCGTTTGTGTCATAGATTCACATTCACATTTACAGTCCATTGCGACATGACATATGTATATCGTTTGTGTCATAGATTCACATTCACATTTACAGTCCATTGCTTGCTAGTGTCTGGCTTTATTGCAGGGAGAAACGAATATAAAAGGGAAGCATTACTACTGCTCAGTGCTCACATGCCATGAATGAATGAAAGGACGTACTCTCATCGGTGAGCTACAACTACTACCACGCGCTTGGTCTGTGCGCTGCCGCTGGGCCACATTTTCATTTGCGTTTTGTCCCGCAAAAGTCATCCGTCCCCTGTTTCGTTCTCTTTTTCTTTCCATTTATTAGGTCGGCACCGGTCCGTAGAGTAGGCAGCGCGTGTGTTGGAAAGAGCTCAATTTGGACCGTTCTCCTCTAACGTATATTTTTGCTGCTTTCTCTTCTTGCCTTTTGCTTGCTTTGGCTCTATGCTTTCCCGTTTTGTGCACTTTCCTACGTTATCCATTCATTTTGTTCGTATCTTCGTTCCGTTTTCCGGCGCAAGCATCGAGGCACGGAAATATTTGCCAAGGTTCCAGGAAAATCGTACGCAGCTGTTTAGGTTGTGCGTGTTTATGTTTTGGTTTGATCGTTTGTAGCAGGAGGAGGAGCACGGAGGAGGGAGAATCCGGCGTGCAATGTCATACTTGGAAGAGGAGGAGCGATCCAAGGATCCGGATGCTGCTGTTGTGATTCCGCCTGTGTGGATTCAGGTGTACAACCGCCTGGTTGAGATTCAGCACGATGCCGTGCGCGCTAGTCCGGATCTTGCCGAACAGCTCCAGTCTCACTTCGAGCGCCTTCCTCACAGGTCCGTGTGTGCGTGCGTTTGCTTTTGTCGAATTTGAATGTCGACACGTTTTCAAAAGCTCGAATCATTTGTTGTGGGAAAATATAAGCGTACGGCTGTCGCGGAACGGAATGATTCTGCGAGGTTTCAAGAGTCTTGGAATTTTCAGAACTTTTGACGATTTCTGTGTCAGAGGAAGAAACGAGCGTTTTTGCCTGTGGACTAGAGAATTTTGGCGAGACTCTAAAGAGAGCATGGGAAGTATCTCTGGTTTGTCAGGTTTTATTTCGAAGATTTTATAGAACGAGAATAGCTGATAGGTTTGAACGATATTGATGGCTTTCCACTCTTCGATGATTTCTTGCATACGCATAAGCGTTTCCCTTGAAAGCTGTGAAAGGTCTGCAGAGAGAAAATCTTTCGGCGTTGAAAATAGTGAAAATTGCTTATAGGAGGGATAAACATTGCACCTATCAAGCTGTCATGACTTCTCATGAAAACGATAAGCGTTAAGCTGTTCAACAGCATCGCGATTCGCGAACTTCTCTTATATAGCTTTCCTCTTTGAGAAAATTTAATGACCTTGAAAATCTTTATATTTCTCATGCAAATCAGAATTTCAAGAGGCTTTCGTTCTAACGAAATACAATAGATTCTAGGCCTTGAAGATTTACTAGGAAGTGTTCGGCTGGTTGAAAGACGATTCATATGTGCGAGAAGGCATTAAGGCATCGAGAACAGTGAATTTTTAAAAATCATGCTGAAACAAAAATTTCCTTGGATGTTGGAAGGCATTCAAACTTAGAAACCTCAAGCTACTTGAAGTCGCTGTTATCTTACGTGCAGCTTAATGGTACGGTCCAGTGGACAACACGGTGTTCTGTTGTCTCAGGTAAAGAAAGTCTTCAGTGGAGAGAATTTTGTGACTTAATTCCTTTCTGTTCTGTTCAGGGCCTACCTTAACGGTTAGCCATGTTGTTGGGATAAAAGGCAGAATGGCGATGATTCCTTTCTTTTAAATGTTTCCTGTTCGTGCGTATAACGCGAACCTTTGAATGTGTCGATTATCGATGACAAAATGGTCCTTCCTGGAGATCAAAAAGGTGTATTAAAATGTAGTTTTATAAAGGTTCTTAGTACACGTTCGCAAGATACAGAAAAAAGGAAAATAAAGGTATCATTCCAACCTGCGTATCCGCCAGATGGTGCCGGTTTTTGTCGCATTAATAGTTGTTTTTATTAATCGCAATTCTGATTATTTGTTCTTAAGATATAAGGCTGGAGAACCATGAACATCTGTCGTTATTGTTGTTTAGAAAGGCGAGTCTATGCACTGGATTTTGAAACGGCTTCGCTTACGGATCGTACACCTGAAAACATGTCGCAGCTACTAATTAATTAAATCCGTTGCTAACTGGTATTTTAGTTAACGTGGACGAAATCTCTTTTGTTTGTTTCGAAGGTCATGGTGACAATAGTCTAGACAGTGTATATGATCATGTTCTGTGTGGATACATAAGAGGGTCGGACGATTGCCATCGAATTTATCTTCATTTGCTTGCTTGTATTGATTGCGTTGGCAATTTGATTGTATAGTCATATTTTACAAAGATTTCGATACTTGTTTTGAAGCATTTTATTGCACAATGTTTTCTAAAGACAAAAAACATAAATGTTCTTGGTTTGATCCTCGTGGTGACCAGTAATGTAAATGTAATCGAATACTTAGACACCCCATTTACATCTGGAAAGAAACCTAGACTTGAGCATATAACCTAGCAACTCAGCAATTATGCTAGAAAATTTGTCGAACATACATTAAATTTCTTGAATCTGTTTGAAAATGTTTATTTATGAAACTCATGTACTTCTATTGTTTTGACTCTGCCCTTCTGATGTATAAGAAAGACCCTTTGATAAGATCAAACATACTAAATTTAATAAAAAGAGTATGCATGAATACAGAACCAAAATGTAATTTTTTGCTATTTTTGAAAATTGTATCTCTCTTTGGTAGTTATACTTAGTCGAGCAAATTTCTATTGTGCCTCTCAGGTATGCAATGGATGTGGATTTGGAGAGAGTGGAAGATGTTTTAATACACAAAGAGTTACTAGAGCTTGCCCTCATACCAGAAAATCGTCCAGTATTTCATGTTAGCTTTTTAGAGGTAGTTTTTATCCTTCTTAGCATTTTATTACAAGAGTTCTTTCAGTTCAATCTTTCTTTTGAAAAGGAGAAAAAAAAAGAAAAGAAAAAAAACTGAGGGAAGTTTGATCACCTCAGAATGAATATTCTAGACTTTTAAAATCTGTTTCTCTGTTTGATTGGCAATCCTTATAGAATTACATGATTGCTCAAGTAGTTGAAGCCAAGTATAGCAAATCCATATATTCAAAACTGAAACTCAATTTATGGCTAAAAAAAAAAATCCCCTTCAAGTATCTATTGGGCAGAACGTTTGTAGAGCTATAAGGGGGAAAAATAAACTTTTGTCAATGTAATGGTCCAACAGTATTGCTGGAAATCAGAAAAAATGCATGGATATTTTTAACAGTTATTTTTCATTTTTTAAACAGACTTTGTAAAAGGACATTCTGAGGTGATGGGACCACATCCATTATTTGCTAATCTGCAGTGCTGCATCTAATTAGTCTGCATTATTTGTAATATCTTTATTCTTGTTTTCAAGAAAAGTTTTTCTACAATATTCCAAAGCCTTTATTGCTCCTTTCTTTTCTTAATTGAATGAATGGAAAATTTGCCAATGGCAAAGGGTGCTGATTATTCCCAATTTTTGGAACCTTTCTTGATAAAGCTAGCCATCTTTATAGATTGTTTGAACCTTTGTATTTGGGAATTTTATTTCTTGTTATTATCAAAAACTCACATCCATTTTTACTTGGTTCTTTTTTTTATAGTCCACTGAATTACATAAACTTCTTACAAAATAGAATTTCAGCAGTGGATGATGTTACCATTGACAGATCAGTTAACAGCAAATCAATTCTAAACATTATTACCAAGGAAGATCATTATGTATATTTGTTTTTCATTCCTTTATAAGTGCAAACAAGTATTTATTCGGTACACGTATCCTGAGAAGAAAACATTGACGTAGTGTTATTTTCTTTTTTCCCTGTACACCCTATTTGCATTCATAAAACCTTTCTTTACCACTAAGGGCTTTCGTTATGTATCTGCATAAGTTGGGTTCCTGAAGTACCTATTTGGACCATATGCTCAATCCAAATAGTTATGTTCAGATTGTGTCAACATATACATATATCCTTTGATCTGATGCCAAATTTCACTTCATAAGTGTCATACAATTCATGTTCCTTGTAGTTTGCACCCCCGCCTTTTGTAAATATTATCCTACAGTGATGTGTTTATGCTGTCTTGAAATCTACAGTTTTTTATTTTTCTACTTGATTGCTGAATGTGCTATACCTAGATCTTGTGCCTGTAAGCTGGAATGTGTAGAATGTACATGTCTTTGACCAGCTGATAATGTTGCCACCTTGACACAATATTTTAATAATTTGTTTAAAGAAAGAAGACATTTTATTTTGTCCTCACAATATGGGAAGAGCATGGAATAAGCACCATTGGCAAGTATGAATATCTAATTTTGCCAAGAAAATGACTGTTAAACCAGGTAGTCAACTTACAATAACAGAAAAAGTGGAAAGCAAAATAGTAGTCCTGCATCACCAGCACATTTGTTATAAAGATAATTTTTTACTGCAAGGCTTGATGATGTAGACTTACTTATTAAGTCTTGTTATCTTGCTTGATGGTGGTTTAGGACTGCCATTAAAAAGTTGGAAATTATATTCCTGTCCTATCTGACTATCACAAATTGTCTCATTAATGGGGCAATTTAGCTGTAGATGAATGAGTTAACTAGAACAATGTATCAGGCCTCTTTCTTATCAATGATGTCTTAATCCCCTAACAGTTACCACAAGCAAGGGCTTACACACAAATTGCCTTTCCAGTGGATTCCATGGCTGATGTGCATTTGACATTTGTGGTAACCAGCTTCATTGTGGGTACAAATAGCAAAGACAAGGCAAAGGCCAAAATTTAATTAGTGATCACTTCTACACCTTCTTGTTGAAAAGTGCATGGAGATGATACTTTGCAATTTGTGACCACAAAATTGTTGGTGCAATATGTACTAAATCATGGGCTGCTGTTATAACTATTGGTGCAATACCTCTTTATTTGAGTTCCCTTGTTACTTTTGCTTGCCCTTATTCTTTGCTTATCTTATTTTTGTTAAGGTTGATTTTTTCCCCAGAAAATGAATCTCATTCACAAGTTGCAACAGAAATGCTCATTTTGTATAATGAACATGTAGAAGATAAAAGATTTTATAATACCTTTTATTTAAAAATTCTTTTTTTCATGTTTGGTAGTCTTCTAAGGTGCAACCTGGAAAAACTGTTCTATTTGTTTTTAGTACAACACTGTGGTTGACCGAATTTCATTACGAATGATACTTGCTCGCAAGTCAAAGTTTATATTTTTATTTTCTTGCACAAAGTTCAATCTATTCTAGGCTCTGTAGCTTCCATGCATGATGCCATTTCCAATGATATTTTCAGAGAATGTCTGCAAGCATAAGTGAGAGTCTGGAGCAGTACACAGATGGTGCCTCCGGCATGATAGAGTAATTGCCAATCTATTTTCCCCTTCCATTTCGTATGAAAACTAATGAAAAAGAAGCCTAAATAAATAATGTTTCATAGACATATCTGGAATTGTTTTTAAAATTTGTTGTTGAATGTAAGAATAAACCCACATTTGTTCATTATTGTGGACAACATTGGGAATATGGTGAGAAGGAAAGGGGTGATTCAATTAACTTGAATTATTCTGATATCTAACAAAAATTATACAATTTTTCACTGAAGGGGTCATGCAGCTTCCCATGAACCACACTTGAAGATTGAAAATTTGGCATTGGATTCCAGAAATAATGTTCTGGAAACTGAAGACAGAAGAGCAATGAGTCATGGATCTTCTAATAGGTATTGTAAGACCATTTCACTATTTAAAATTTTATGTACTGCACAAATGAATGTTGAGATGAACGAGGCACAGCTTAATGAATGCAGAAGTTTTTATCTAATTAGAATCAAATTACTCATAGGACTGCCATGAAAATATTTATATTTAGTAGATCGAGTAGTGGTTAGCAATCCTGTTAACCTTCTCTGATATGGAAGAGAGCTTTATCCTCTCCTTCAATTAGAAGGTGCCTAATGCTTCAGTAAATACAATTTTGAAGTATGAAGAGCTATTGCATAATATTCCTGAAAGTTGGATATAAAAGGAAAAACTGAATATACAGAACTATTGCTGAAGTATTCAAAATTTTGAGTAGGGCATTCATCATTTATTTGCCTTGTTAGATGTCATTTGTTTAACAGTTGAGACCTACATGTATTCATTGGGGATAAGGTCCATAGTTCTCCCTTATTGTTACATTATGTTAGGTCAGTGGTTTTGAAAGTTCAGCTGAAACATAAAAACTATCAAAGTGTAGACCTAAAAATGAGTTAAATGTGATTATGATGATCCTTGATTCCTACGGCAAATTGGTTTTTATTAGAAGATAAGCTTCTCCTACTGAACTTTGGTTTTTCCAGGTCTAAAATGCCTTCATTAAAAACACACTATTTTAGTTTCCTTATGCTTTAAGGTCTCATTTGGATAGAGACCATGCTATGTAAGTTATCTATAGTATCATTGTGATGAAAGTGTCTAACCTATCTTTTTCCATGCTAGATGTACATCATAAGAGCTGCCCTGAATGATTTTCTCACCTTCTAATCCTTTTAACCAATATCCCTGCATAATTCTGAAAACTTTAAAGAGATTATTTGGCATCCTATTGTACTTTTTATTGAAAATTTCAAGATGTTCTTTTTGTAACGTTGCAGAATGTAGACAACGTCAGTTTGCAATTGTAGAAGTTTTAAGTCATGTGGTGTGTTGATTGGAGTTTGGAAACCGTTAAAACACTCTGCTACATTAACAGTTTATATTTTTGTTTGAGGTAATTTATTTCCTTTTGAAAGCTTAAAGAAACCAGTGCCAATAGGGCGATGCTAAAATCCATTTCAAAAAGAATAATAAATGGCATAGAAATTACGTATATGATATGCATTTATTCTGACTATTTTTTCTTCAGTAATCTAGATTTTAAGATTGTTTTTTGTGCAATTAAAGTTCAGACGTTTGGAAAAGTTCTCTGAGATGCTTTCTTGCAAATAGCCTCATACCAGAGATGGCTATTTAATATCTCTGAATGTGGCTACTTGTTTTAATTTTGAATTTGGTCATCACCTGGTGTTTTTGGCGATTCATTCAGCTTTTCTCTAGGAACAAGTTACTGTTTTTAGTGTAAAATGTTGATACTTATATTATCAGGTGTGTGCATCTGTAATTACTAAATTGTTTTTTTTTTGTTTTCCACAATATCATTAAATTCTCTTACTTTTACATTTTTCACTAGCTTTAGCACTAGCACCATAGTCAATTCCTGTAAACTGGAAGTGAATGAATACACTTTCTAATGCTCAGTTTGATTCAACTGCTTCCAGTATTGACAGACTGTGTTATTGTGTTTTTCAGTGAACTTCAACCAAATATTCATATGCATGAAATTACGTTTTCAACAATAGACAAGCCAAAACTTCTCAGTCAGGTATTTACAATTCTACATCATTTGTTAAATGTCTATGTATTTTTAAAAATAAAATCCCTTCTCTGCTATTAGTATTTTTAGGTGTTTCAATAACTAACTCAATAACTGAAAATTTGGAAACTTTTAAGTGAATGCACTTTTAGAAGTTATATTTTGGACAATCTGTTTCCTGATAATACATGATATATATCCAAGATCTTGATATGGAAATTTCTTACCATTGATACCAGCTGATCTTTGCTTATGGGAGAGAAATGTTGTATATGTGGAGCCATAATTGTGTCTATTTTCTTGCTCCATGTTCCATGTTACATGAAAGACTATGATTGGTTTATTGAGGATTTTATAAAGTCAACATCTTAACAATTAAATTCACTAAGCGAATTGTAACGGAAATAGAGAAAAAGGAAATGCAATTTTATTACTTAGGGATAACAAAATGGTCATTACCTGGCCGCTCCATGTTCATCCTGCTAAACAGGGGCCTAGGAGGGCCAAGAGATGACGATAACAAATATTGAAATACAAGATAAAATGGATCAACTTGCAGTTCAATGACTTACTCAAGAAGATTAAAAGTCAAGTCAACCGTCAAAGCTTCAAATCTTCAAGTCTTGACTTTTATCAAATTTGTTATCCTCTTGACACTTTTGATCAGCTAACCCTTCAATTAAGGTCACCACCTGCTATTTATAGTGCACATAGGTTGGTAGATCTCAATCCTGAACTTCTTCTGATTTGAAATTTTGTTTTTATGATGGTTAATTGGAATTGTGACTTGGTTGCAAGACTCTGACCAGGAGTAGCACACAGTCTTAACTGCAATTAGATTGCAACTCGCAATTGGCCTGCAGTTGCAAGCCAATGAATTTGCTGAGAGCAATTTTCTTTCTGACTCACATTGTGCTGAGAGTTGGCCAATCTATGGAATTCTAAAACCATGGAGACTTAGTTCAACTGGACTGCAGCTTGCACCTTTCTCGAGGAAAACTGTGACTGGAGTCCAACTTGGATCTGACTAGCAGCTAGTTCAAAATTTCAAATTACAATGCTCAAAATGAATTGGAGTTTGATTACATGTAGGTAGACTGCATCCTGCATAGTGCACTGCAAGTGGGCTATGATCAGCAGCTGGCTCATAGTTGCCTGCCAAACCCAAATTAGATTCAATTAACATGCCAAAATGGGCAACAAATAATTCCTGTCACTCATAAGACATGCAATTGTGTCAAGAAACATCACTTTGCTTCTTGTTATTTTGAGATATCTCACCGTGTCTATCAATTCTCTCTGCTATCCTTCTAACAAGGAAGACATATCTAAGAACTTGTGCCGACATCATTGGACAATTGTTGATAAGTTTCTAGCATGTTTATTTTTCTGGATCAATTGTTTTTTTTTCTTGAGACAAATCTCTTTGGCTGCAAGAATAATGCCTTGTTTAACCTTTAATGGAAAGTTGTAGACAAGTCTTGCTATCTACTGGTTCCGATTCTTTGCAAAAATTATAGCTTATTGAGTTCACTTTTCCAGGCCTATTTATGCTGAAATTTTTCATTCCTGGAATACATGTTATGAAGTAGATGGCAAATATATTGAAGTAAATAACAATGCCAACAATATTAGCCACTAGATTTTTCTAGAATTTTCTAAATGATGAAGAATATGTCTGGGTTCAATGAACCTTGGGTTAGTTTGTAAAGGAACTGCATGTGCAAAGAATTGATTACCTGAGTGTTTGGCTAGGTTTGGTAAGGGCTCGGGGCATACTTTCAGTTTCTTGCCTGTCATTATGTCTTTAGATGTGTGGTTGGTTTTGCATTGTACTAATTCGTAGAACAATCCATCTTACAAACGGAGCAATGAACCACACAAGAAAATAATGAGGTGGGAGTCTTGCAACCGTAATCTGACTTCCATCTCCTTTAGTTGTAAATCTTTTCCAAGGATTTGATGCGTGTTTCAGTTAATGTAGGCATAGGCGTAACACTATTTTCATAAAAACTTGCTTTAGTATTCATGCTCAATCATGGTGAAATTTTATCCATTCTTGGATTTCACATAATATTATTGTAGATGAAGGCTTATGATAGTTGACTGCTATAATGACATTCTGATTTTATGTCCTTGAATACAGCCAAGTTCAAACTTTTTCTCCGTGAATGGTGGCACATTTCTGAAACCACTCATATCACAGTTCCAACACAGATTTCTATGTTATATATTTTATTCTGGTCTTGGAATTCTCTTTTCCTGTGCTGTTTTTGTTACAGAGCTTATCTTGCTCTAAATAAGAGCTTCCCAAGTGGAGATTTATGTCAAAATCCATGCTATATATGGTTTGCAATTGTTGTATATAAAGTGCATCACAAAGATTGGCCATTTGAGCGGGTTAAAAAAATTTAAAAAAGCCATTTGCAGTTATTAATAAAACCCCAACCTTAAAAAGCCTATAAAGAGGCTCTCCCTCTCTCCTTGTATTGCTGAGTTAGTTGAATGCATTCTGTTTGAGTTGATTCTGTTACAATTTACACGCATACACTTTTTCTTATTTTTCTCTCTTGTCAGCTGCAGCCAGTTGCATCTTGAAGGCTAGCAGCAATGTTATTTAATCAACGAAATATGTATGATTGAAAATTTCATAATTTGATCTAGAAACTCATTGTCAAGGAAACATAGCTAGTTATTGAACAAATAATTCCATGAATGAAAAACTTAAGCTTTTTCATTGAAATCTAAATTCTTGGAATATTTTAATCAGATGATTCAATGAATATTCTTCTGTTACAGATTTGAGGAAAACATGTGCTGTTAAAAAGGTTGTGAAAATTATTAGGCTTATCTACATTTGTCAAGATTCATAACTGGATGGATTTAGAAATGTTTGTTATTCATTTTTTTATTTTGTAATTTTTCCTCTCAACTTTGTCTCCATTTAATAATATTTAATAAGTTTAATTTTATTTTTGTAGCTATCAGCATTAGTTGCTGACATTGGACTGAATATCCGAGAAGCTCATGTGTTTTCTACAAATGATGGATATTCTTTAGATGTTTTTCTAGTGGATGGGTGGCAATCGGAGGTAAGCATGTAGCAAGTAGGTAACATGCTATTCTTGTTTGTATTTGGTATAAATTCCATAGTTGACATAGGTGGAAGAACATGATTATGAAGCAAGTTACCATTTTCAAGAAAGTAATGTTTATACACATATATGTTTCTAAAAGAAAGAAACTGATTAACAGTTCATCAGTGCAAACATTTTAATGATAGTATCAGGAATAATGGAGAAAGTGAACTCACATAGTGGACCCCAAATAAATGGGATAAAACTATGATGATGATGATGCTGATGTTATCCTGGCCATCTATGTGAAGTTGAGAGAACATTTATTAAGAAAAAAAAAAGGACTAGGCACTGTATCAATGATAATTATTCCACTTGCTTGTAGTAGAAATAATGGCACCGTCGAAGAATCTTAAGATGATTGGTATTTTCAAAGTAAGGTTCATCTTTAAAGTTTTCATGATAAATTGGATTGGCAACCAATGTTGGTTACTTTGCACTATACTAAATGTTTTCAAACATCTTTCTACTATCAAACTAATGTAATGCCCGGGCTATTTTAATATGACTCTAAATGTTCTAGGAGCGCAAGTTTAAAATTATTCATCTTGCCAAGTAATTGGAAAACACACTTGTTGAAATTAAGAGTTAAATGACATGTCTTGTGGATTCTTGACATAGCATGCCCAAATGCAATTTGATATTTGATCAACTTATGTGAAAGGCGAGTATCTAAAGCATCAGAAGACTTTACAAACTCATGTATTAATTATTTCTGTTGCCTTATAAATATTTTGACATTTAAAGCTGTCTCACCTTTGGAGTTTTTATTTCTGCAGTCAAAACTTTGGAATACTCAACTGTAAAATGTCTTTACACCATATATTTATGTCCTCTCTAGTGAAAGCATATTTGTAATGCTGTCTTAAGTGTTTTTTATCATGTTGAGATAGAGATGAGATTGTAATGTAGGTTGACATTTTATAGTCATTTTGTTGACTTAAATTTGTGCTTCCATCTGTTGGTTTACATCTTGTTTTTGGTTGTTCACATGTTTCTCCAAGCACGAGACCTCAAAATTTGTGAATACAAGTACATTCAAGCAAAACATACACTAGCATATATGTTTGAACGGTTTCTGCAAAATTAACAGCTGACGCTGTTGGATTTAATTGGATTTCCTGCAATAACGAGATGAAAAACGCTCCTTCCATCAAACTAATGGTTCAGCTATATGTGTTCAAGCTTTAGGTTCCAACATTTATATAAAACAACTCTTCCATCACTGGGTTTTCTTTTTAAGTTTTTCATCTGGGGAACTGAGGTGCTTCAGAGTAATAGGATTGAAAATGTATTATTAAGGTCTGCTTTGCATGCTATTTTTCTGCATGACAGGATGAGTGAAGACCCAAAGGGTTGCTGACTTCATGCAATGCTGTGGTCAGGACACGTGCAGTTTGCATAAAGCCTTGGAGGATGCTGTTGCTAACACAGAGGTACTTTGGTTCACTGCAAGCTTTCCTTTGACTGTTAGTGTTTTTAAAGATCCGTCCATGAGGTTTATGACAGTTCATTAAATAATGAATGGCCAGACTTGTGAAATTGCAAGTAAAACAGTTGAAAAATTTAATTAATTTTATGGTATGGCACTGTAGGACTGTTTTGTTTACTTTTTAATATTTAAAGCTGCTAAATTAATCTTTTTTATTTTGCACCTCGTGCACCCCTTTTTAATATATGGATTTATTGTTTTGGCCTCGCAAATGTCTGGGAATTTCCCTGTCAAATATTGATGGGCTGGGGAAGGTTTCCTTAAAATGAGCCTTTTCGGAATAGTAAATTGACCAGCTAGGCAACCAAATCCTGCCTCAACTGAGCTGAAACTTAAGTGGATTTGCTCCTAGTTCCATTTCTCATTGACGGAACTACTGGTTATGCCTCTTTGCTTCCAAGAGCATGTTCCTACCCTGCTGATTTCTCCAGAATCTCTTCTGTCCGTTAAGCTGACAAAATGCAGGCATCCCACTAGCCCTTATTCAGCCTAAAATTCCCGCTTTCTTGAAACAACTGTTCATGCAAAATCAAGAACTTTACTAACCCTGGATAGCCTGAAAGTGAAATATGTATGTGTTTGGTACTTAATGGGTTAGAGGCACTGGAGCAAATACTAGGCATAACCGCAAATTGGAAAATGCTTATAATTTATGTTATTTTCAGTCCTTGGAATTTGCAATGACTAGTTGAAACCCTGAATGATCAATATGGATGTACACGTCCCAAGTTGAAAACTAAGATAATACTTTATCTATGCAGAGGACTCACACAAGGTCTAGAAGGCCACATCTTCTATAACGCACTTAGTTTGGATATTGAATTTATCTTTTTAGGTAGGATCTAATCAATCTTGCTTGAGAGAGCCTTCTGTATCATGATTAATAGCATAAACCATCACTGGCACACAAGTCCTTTAAGAAATGAATGTGCCTGCTAGTTCAGAACTACGTATTCAAATGCCTGAGTTCTTATCAAGAAAATGTAATAGTTAACCAAACTAATTCAAGTAAGGCATCGGTATTTGTTGATCAGTTCTTGCTTCATCTTGCTTCAGTTTATATCTAAATGTTGAATTGTGATATTTAACGGTTTTTGTATAGCCATGCTTGTTGATGTGTCCCATTAAAGCAATTTGTAAGAAAAGGGTGAAAATAGACTTTCATGTTGCAAATGTTTAGACCTTTACAAACATTAAAAATATAATGAATTGATTTACCTAGACCAATACACTATTTATAATTGGTCCTTCACACCCCAAGAGTAGACATGTAATCTTTGCATATGCGAATAAGATAATTAGTAATACATTCTATCTTACCTTTTTTCAAAAACTGGTAATACAGGCACAATGTTAGTTTTATGGTATGGAACAAGTCTTTTTGAGAGTTTAGAAACTAACTTCAGGTTTGTGCCTGGATTGCTTCTTAGCAAGAGGGGAAAGATTATAAAGATTGTCGAAGGTGGAAATTGTTGTTATAATTGGAAGCGATAGTTTCAATAAAACAGCAGATCAGATCTGAAAATACACTAGAGAAGCTCTGGAGAAATTATTAGAACGTTGTAGATTTGAATAAAACATTAAATGCAGAAAATATTGTGTTGTAGTAGATCAAATAGACACTGTAAATCACTGAAAAACCGCTGTAAACTCCAGCAAACGTTTGTTATAAAAGCAGAATGAAAACAGCGAAAGAAAATAACACAAGAACACAGAGATTTATGTGGTTCGGGCCCTTTTTACCCTACCTCCATAGCAATGCTGATTTACCTTCTATTCTGCTCAAATCTTAAGGACACAAGCCCGTCCTTATAGCTTTCCCAAGCACCCAATCTATTACTCCAATAGATCTCAGATTGCAGACTCTTGTCTCCAAGGTAAAACCTCAACACAATGCTTCCACATCAAAAACACACACATAAAGGTTACCCCAAGCCTTTTGTTTATAAGGAAACATTGGGACCAAATCCCGTGGGATAAAACACATCCCTACATAAACATCACTTTACAAACTTTACAAGCATCATTATTTAAAATGCAACATCCTTTTAAAAACATAAAAGGAAATACAACAAAATAATACTAATGTATTTGTCTTCATTTTTCCAACAAACTCCCCCTTGAAGACAAATCCAACCAGCTTTCAAGAGATGTGTACTTTTAATTAAGCTTCAGCTATCCCAAGCTTCTTCCTACAGAAAATGTGTTTTTTCAGCTATCACTGGTTTTGTTAAAGCATCAGTAACATTAAGCTTTGTATGGACCTTCTAAACATGCACCAAGTCGTCCTCTATGATTTCTCTTATGAAGTGGAACTAGATATCTATATGTTTTGTCCTGGCATGAAAGGCAGAATTCTTTGCAAGATGGATTGCACTCAAACTATCACAAAACACAACATACCTTTGTTTTCTTAATCCAAGAGATTGCAAGAATCTCTTCATCCATAACATCTTCTTGCATGCTTCTCTGAGGGCTACATATTTTGATTCAGTTGTAGATAAAGTTACCAGTGGTTGTAGACATTACAACCAACTCACTATTGCACCACCAAAAATAAATGTGTACCTTGTAGTGGAACATCTTGTATCATGATCAATAGCAAAGTTTGCATCTACAAAACCTTCAATGTGCAGATTAGCATCTCCAAAACACAAGCAATGTGTTTCTGTGCCCTTTAAATATTTTAGAATCCATTTAACAGCCTGCCAGTGATTCCCTCCATAGTTGGTCATAAATCTACTAACTACTCCAATGGCATAAGCAATATCAGGATGTGTACAAACCATGACATACATCAATGACCCAACAACAGAAGTATATGGGATGTTTTCACCTTTTCAAAGTCCTTTTTTGACTTTGGACAGTCCTCCTTTGATAAATTAAATTGTGTTGAAAGAGGTGTACTTACAGGTTTTGCATCCTCCATGTTGAAACATTTTAGAACCTTTCCAATATAATCTTCTTGGCTCAGCCACAGCTTCTTCCTTTTTCTGTCCTTGTAAATATTCATTCCAAGAATTTTCTTTGCCTATCCCAAATCCTTCATAGCAAATTCTTTGCCTATTTCCAGTTTTAGATGTTTTATTTCTACCATGGCATTTCTAGCAATTAACATCATCAACATACAACAACAACACTGTAAACTTACTCGAAACCTCTCCAGAAAAATACACACAGTGGTCCAGATTGTTTCTATAATAATTCAGCTTCTTCATGAAGGTATCAAACCTTTTATAACACTGTTTAGGGGCTTGTTTCAGACCATATAAGCTCTTTTTCAGTTTGCAAACCAGACCTGAACCTTGTTGTTTTTCATATCCTTCTGGCTATTTCATGTATATTTCCTCCTCCAAATCTCCATGGAGAAATGCTGTTTTTATGTCAAGCTGTTCCAATTCGAAGTCCATGCAGGCCACCAAAGATAACACTAAATGTATAGAAGAGTGTTTTACCATTGGAGAAAAAATTTCTTGAAAGTCTATACCTTGTTTTTGTGCATAGCCTTTCACCACCAACTTGGCCTTGAAATGTTTTTCCCCATTGGCCTCTGTTTTAATTCTGTATAGCCACCTGCACTGCAAGGGTTTTCTCCCTTTTGGCAACTGAACCAGCTCCCACGTTTTGTTGTGCTGGAGTGATTTCCATTCATCATTCATAGCTGCCTTCCACTTTGCAGCATTTGTGCACATCATGGCTTCCTCCATTGTTTCTGGTTCACCACTATCATTGTAATGTACATAATTCAGCAAGGGAGAGTGCATGCATGTCAGGAGGTCTGGTAGCTCTTGTTGACCTTCTAACCCAATGAGACACATCTATAGCTTGTTGTTCATCATCTTCTTCCTCATTTCCTTGTTGTCCTCCATTTTCTCTTTGCTGTCTTGAGTTCTCAGCTTGTTGCCATGTAATTTTAGCATGTTGTTCAGTGTTTCCAGATCTGGAAAATCCATGAATTTCATCATGTTCAACTTCTTCAGTCACCCTAAAAGGAGTTCTCCTGTTGTCTGAGCCATTGCTATCCTTGTTTTTTGTTTGTAGTTCACTAAACATCATGTTTTCTCTGAATTTAACGTCCCTTGATCTCGCTACATGTTTCAATTTAGGATCCTAAAGTCTGAATCCTAAATCATCTTCTCCATATCCAACAAATATGCAATGTTTAGCCCTATCCTGCAGCTTAGTTTTGTTCTCTTTTGGAATATGTATAAATGCCTCACATCCAAAAATTCTTAAATGATTGTATGAAATGTCTTTACCTCTCTAAATAGCTTCTGGAACAGCATTATCAATTGAAGAACGTGGAGATCTGTTCACCAAATATGCTACAATCTTAACTACCTCTCCCCAAAACATCTTAGGTAGGCCAACACTTGAAACCATTGTTCTAGCATGATCCAACAATGTTTTGTTGCATCTTTTAGCAACTCCATTTTCTTGTGGTGTATCAGGAGGGGTACGAATGTGCGTAATTCCTTTGCTATTGCAGAAATCAACAAATACTTTGGAAGTGCACTCCCCACTGTTATCAGTTTGTAAACATTTTATTTTCAGACTTGTTTCATTTTCTACTCTTGCAACAAATGTTTTGAAAACTGAAAACACTTTATCTTTTGATTTCAGTATATAAACCCAAACCGTTCTTGTACAATCATCTATGAAAGTTACAAAATAAATAAATCCACCAAGAGTAATGGGAGTCATAGGACCACAAACATCAGAATAGACCAATTCTAACTTATGTTTCTTTCTACTATCCAGATCCCTACGAAAGTTTACTTTTCTAGATTTTCCAACAGTCTTTGCAATTAGTTTGGGCATAAGAAAATACAGGAATGAGAGACTAATTTTGAAGTACCTTTAAGCCTAACCAGCCAATGTGTCCAAGACGTCTATGCCACACTTCAGAAATTTCTGCATTAGAAATTGCTACAACAGAGTTGCATGAATCTGTCATCAACGTATATAAGTTGCCCTCCTTCTTTCCTTTTAGAATGGTCATGATTCCCTTGGAAATCCTCCAATATCCACTTCCACTACTGAAATTCAGACCTGAATCATCTAGCTGTGGAATTGAAATTAGCTTCTTTGTGACTTCAGGAACATGTTTAACGTTATCTATTGTCACCTTTGGCATCCCTGCTTGTTGTAGACTTATACTTCCAATTCCAAGAACTTTTAAAGCTTTTCCATTAGCAACATATACAAAACCAGATTTAACTTCATGATAATATGTAAAACAAGACTTATTTGGACAAATGTGAAAGCAGGCATCTGAGTCAATCAACTAGATGTCATTGCTATATCCATCTGCCACCATTGTACATAGTTCTTGAACCAAGAAACTAACGTTTTCATGAGCTACATTTTTCTTTGATGTTCTTTCTTTCGAGTTCTTTTCCTTTCCTTTATCTTTCTGTGCTTTCCATGCAAAGTAGTCCTTCTTCAAATGACCTTTCTTCTTATAGAACCAACTTGAGTTTTGCCATGTGATACACCTATGTTCTTGCTTGTCCCCCTACCTGGGAAACGTCTCCTACTTCTCCTTCTTTCCTCTGCTACATGAACATTTCCAGATCCAGAAGAATCATCTACCCTTTCTTTTGAATCTTGAAGGGTAGACATAACTTGTTCAAATGTCATAGATGAGACACTCATAGAAGTTATAGATGTCACAATTGCAGACTAGAAAACAGGTAAGGAGTCTAACAGAGCATAGGATTTAACTAAATCTGGAATAACAATTTTATATTCTTCCAACTTGTTCAGATTTTCCATCAACTCATCCAAATGATTTTGGAAAGGCGCATCAGATCTCTTTTTGCGTCTACAAATTTTCTGATAAATATGAAAGCTATTCAAACTTGATACTTTATCAAACCTATTCCTCAATGTTTGCCACAAATCATGTGGATCCATATCAGGTTTAATTGATGCCAAGATCCCATTGCTTAGGGTTGGATGAATGAAAGATAATCCCTTGGTCTTAATTTTTCTCCGATCAGCATTCGACAATCCTGTTGGTTGAGAGGGTTCTAGGGCCTCCTGACACTCCTTTTGTGCTAAAATGGCCTTTATCAAAATGCTTTAGACATTTTAGTTCCTTCCTGCACCTCTTCATCTCTTTAGATTTAGGTCCACTACTAGTTGTTATAATCAGAAGCGATAGTTTCAATAAAACAATCAGTAGATCAGATCTGAAAATACAGTAGAGAAGCTTTGGAGAAATTATTAGAATGCTGTAGATTTGAATAAAATGTTAAAGACAGAAAATATCGTGCTGTAGCAGATAAAGTAGACGCTGTAAATCACTGAATAAGCACTGTAAACTCCAGCAAACGTTTGCTGTAAAAGAAAAATGAAAACAAGGAAAGAAAATAATGCAAGAACATAGAGATTTATGTGGTTTAGGTCCTTTTTACCCTACCTCCACAACAATGCTGATATGCCTTATATTCTCCTCAAATCTTAAGGACACGAGCCGTCCTTATAGCTTTCCCAAGCACTCAATCTGTTACTTCAACAGATCTTAGATCTTAGACTCTCGTCTCCAATGTAAAACCTCAATACAATGCTTCCACATCAAAAAGACACACATAAAGGCTACCCCAAGCCTTCTATTTATGAGGAAACATTAGGACCAAATCCCAATCCTAACATATGTGGGATAAAACACATCCCCTCATAAACATCACTTTACAAACTTTACAAACATCATTATTTAAAATGCAACATCCGTTTAAAAACATAAAAGGAAATACAACAAAATAATACTAATGTATTTGTCTTCATTTTTCCAACAGAAATGAAAAGAAAAAGAATGAATGAGTGCGAAAGTCCTTGGAATGTAACATGGGTGAATGTTGCCGATTCCTTGTTCCTCATCATTATTCATTGTTTCCCTCATTTTCCTGTTACTTGTTTAGTGTCTCAAGTTTTTAAGGTTTTCTTGGTACTTGCTGATTTTTGTAGCTGATTCCTTCGTTACTTTGTGGATTAAATGATGGCAGTCTTGTCATTGTGCATCTGTCAGTCCCTCTGTTGGTTAGTTTTTGTGTTTTCTTCCCTCATTGTTTTCCCTATTGATGTTTTCTTCATTAATTTCCCTGTTCTCTCAGCACTCTGTTAATCTCCTGTTGATAAAAGCTAAATGGTTCCTCAGTGATTGCTTAATCTGACCCTTAATGGTTTCAGCGACCTCAACTTTGTTTGGTCCTTTCGAGAGTTTAATGATAGTTAATCATAGTTTCAGTCTGCAAAGTCATCTACATAGCTGTCTTGACATTGAGGGAATGTTAAAACATATAATGTAATCATTGGTTTTTGCAAAATATATGTGATGACTTTCTACAGTGCATAGCTAAAAGAACCATCTGCTGCTAATTATAGAAATGGAAATGCAATCCATCATACGTGCCTTTTACCTCAAGTGCAATGTTTACCAGATGTGTCTCTTACAATTGATTCATATTATATTCATGGGATTGGCTCATTACCATCACTTTTCTAGTGGTTTAGAAGTAACCTTGACGTTAATTATATTTTATTTTATTGGATCACGTTTTGTAACATTTTCTAGAAGGAAAAGTGGGCAAGGCATCCAACAAAATCATCCCCAGTTAAAGAGTTGACTAATGCTCGTGAACAGATCAGTGATTGTGAGGTTGACAAAACGCTACTGAAACTTCATAGAAAAGTAGCTTCTGGTTCTTGTGGCGACTTGTAAGTGCTTGTGTGTAGATATGTTGATTTGACTAAAATATTCTATTGTTTGTTAGTTACTATTCAGAAATACTTGTGTAATGCATTGTTTTTTTAAATTGCAGATATCGCGGGACATATTTGGGCCAAGATGTTGCTATAAAAGTTCTCAAGCCTGAATGCCTCAATAAAGATATAGAGTATGAATTTTCACAAGAGGTTATGATATTGAGGTTAGTTTTATGGCAAATGGCTTAGTAACTTTGCGGCTTGAAGCTGTTATTATGTACATATACTTTATGACATTCCATATACACAACAGAGTGTTCATGAACATTGATGTTTTGATCTGTAGAAGCCTATTGTCCTGTTGCAAGTGTAAGTTAGCTGCATTGTTTTTGGATTTGATTTTGTAGCCTGATGCTTGTGCCTTGCAGATGGACATCGAATGATAGGTCTTCCTTATTTTGTTGGTGCAACTTTTTCATTAAAATAATTTTAGTTTCCATTATATCCTCTGATGATTCAATGCTGGTATAAATTATCATCACGATCATCAATATCGTACCCTTATCTCACTTAAGTTTTACAAGTCTTCCTTTCCATTCATGTTTATTAAGAGCTATATCGACAACTATTTAATGTTCTCTTATATGTCGAACTTCTTTGATAAAGCTGACTGTATTGTGTCGGTGATGAGGATCTTTTGGGAATTGACGGCGCTAAATCTGCTTTCATTTTATTTATTTTTGGATAAATAAAATTGCATGGTTTTTTTCTTTATTCGTTACCAGGATAAAATGACTTGCTTCTGACCATGTAAAATGGAAGGCAATTTGTGTGTTTAGGAATGGGATAAGCCATAAGAGTGTTTTATACATTAGCTAGATATATTGTGAATCCTTAGTCATGTCTGCTGTTTGATGTCTAAGATCTCAACGAGTTTTTAAATGCACTTTGAATTACATCATTTAATTACCTGTTTTTGGAAAAATTTTGGTTACAACTTTGGATCTCCACACCCAAAGTCTATCTGCATAAATCCAATTTTTGGAAATGCAAAGCTTGTGGAACTCCCAATGAAGGGAATTGCTCCTTGTTCAGTGTTTGGAATTGCTTAGTCATCCTGATTGTTGCTTTCCGCTTTGGCCATTGCTGGGAAAAGCCCTTCAGATCTCTACTTTTGAATGGCTTGCTGGTTGATAAGGCTAGGGCTTCTGCCCATCCACAACAATCTGTTTTCTGTGTCACTTGGTGAATTAAGATCTGTTCACTGGGAGAAAGATGCTATTTTACTCTTACAGACAACCTGCGTCAAACGTAGGGAGGACATGCTGAAATAAAATAGATCACATCACACTTCCCATTGCAGAATAGGGCAGTTTACCCTTGTTATTCAGCAGCTAATGAGAATGAATCAATGAAGTGATTAGTTTAATGTAGTGTGTGAGTACATTTTTGTTACCACTGCTCAGCTCATAGGATGCTCTGAAATGAATGGTGACTTTCATGTTCGATTCTAAGGGGAGGATTCTGAAGGACCTATCTGAATCTTTTTTTTTGTAGGCCTGCAGCTAACAAACCTACCCTAATGTGATTCTGGGGTCTATTACAACAAAAGGATGTTACATCCTGGATGGAAATTCTTGGTTTTATTTCTAATGATAATTTTTTAGAATTTAAAGATGGAAAAAGTTAGTTCTTTTTTACAAGAGAATTTTTTTGAGTGAATTTGGGTAGTATATTATCAACAAACTATCTACAGTCAAGAAAAGGCATCAGAGGAGAGACCCCCACCGCAGCTTACAGATCAAAAACAGGGGTGCCTGTCCACTCCCAACAAACACCCCCTGGTCATGGATCACCCCAAACCGGAATCACAGTGAGACAAAATCAGGTCCCATGGACCTTTCAAAACAGACAGAAACGAGCATTGACACCCCGCCCGCTAGTCCATACCCTTGGACTAGCCTGACTATAGAATGAAACCAAACAAAACACAAAAATAATAAAAAACTCACAATGTGACGTCTGCAGACCCCTTAAAGGTGTCGGGGCAGATGCCTACACTTATAGTCAGGCCTTAATTGTGAGTGCAGCATACCAAGCTGCACACGATGTTCTTCAGTATCAATGAAAGCAGCTGCATGTTGAAAGATCTTCAGTATCAATGAAAGCAGCTGCATGTTGAAAGATTTTGAAAGTTTCGGTCTTTCTGGCCTGTGTAGCAAGAGTACCCATGCCATTAGGATGCAATTTCACGAAAGCCAGCCGGATGTGTCAGTGTAGCTCTGGCCAAGTCACGTTACGATTAATGTGCATGCAGACATAAGGGTACTTCTCTTCCCGCAGCCAAGCGGTAGTGTTCTGCTCATGTGCTTACTTTAGCTACCGTTGGTGCTCTTCGTCCTCCTAGCGCTCATTCTCTCTTGGTTTCTCTGCTTCCCATTCTAGTGCCTTCCACTGTAACTTGTCTTGTTGCATCTCCTCCTTAAGTTCCTTGCGGAGCTGGTCTTCAGTGTTGCCTTAGTTGTTGCTTCCTCTGTGGCCCGTTGTCGACAAAGCTCATCCATTGTTTCCCGGTGGCGGAGCTACAACTCATCTAGTTGTTGCTGAAAAACCTCCTCCCTCGCAGCCCACTTTGCCTTCCACATCCAATGCTCCTTAGCGTGCACCTTGAGTGCAGCCTCCTCTCTTGCCTGAGTGATCTGTGTGCACAGTGCCAATGAACTCTCCCCTGGCTCAGTTGCTTTTGCCTCAGTCGTCGGCCCTTTTGAAGCCATGACCACTAGCACAATGGAATTTGGCAGAATCCCGACCATCTCATTAGTCTCCGGTCTCCTCCATTTTCTGTAGACGGAGTGGCAAGAAACCCCTACATCGCACATCATGGGAATCAGCCTAGCAGCCCTCCATAGGGCGAGTATCAGGCTTGAGTGCCACCTTGGCTGACAGTGCTGTAACAATGCTAGAAAAAACCCTTGCATGTTTACCTGGCTTCCCGCCTGGGAGAATTTATTTGAAGTTTCTTTAGATAGTTTTTAAGCCAGATGTGAATGGAATGCCTATAAACTATTTCATTAAATTTAATGTGCTAGGCCTTGCTATTTCTGCTGGGTCCATTCGGTATGTTACACATTCTGTGAAGTGAACCCATGTTTTTGTTTTTTTAGGTAAGTTTTGTCGGAATATACCTTGGATTTTCCTTGTTCTTCATTGAAAAAGAAAACACAGAGAGCTTCATGTGTTTTACAGTGTTTTTTGTAAATATATTTTTGTAACTCAATATTTTCAGTTTTCACATTTGGAAATTTAGCTCGTGCATTCCTAGTTATTTTTGTCAACTTTAAGGTATTCCCAGCATGTAAGAACCTGAAGACTCTATCCACCCCAATGGAATTGCAAATTTTCATCTCTCTGAATTGAACATGTTACCAGCATTTTGCAAGACAACAGGTTTAGCTGCTTGATAATATATGCCTCATCACTGAGGGTTACAGTTTTAAGTTCTACTTGCATCCCTTATAAAAAACATTTGTTCAGGTTGGTGCTAGCTGATATGGTGCTTGTATATCAAGACATCTCACTTGGTTAAGGGATGTATCTTGCATTCTACAAGTCACAGGTTCGATCTCAATAGGCTGTTGCTGAGATATACAAGAATTATGCAAACAGGGTTAGGATTGGACTGATCTAGGGTCTCATATGTAATTAAAAAATGACTTCAGTTTCAAAGATGCCTTATTTGAATAAAATCCCACTTTATATCTGTAACGTCCATCTATTTAACATTATGTCAAACAATAGTCAATTTTATCTCCTGTTGATTTAATTGACATTAATCTAGCAGAACAATTATGGATTAAAGCTATCATCAGTGGAACCAGCACATAAACAAAGCCCTGCGTTTCACAAAGTTTATCATTCATGCATAATTGAACATTGGATAACTTTGTAGAGAGTAATATAATTGACGCTTGGAACAAGAATCTGCTTAGAATTGTTGTTTTATTTCTTTAGTCATGAAGTCCATAATTTACTTGCTATAATATGATTAATTATTGTTTTTTCCTCTCAAGATTGCCTAATCTGTAACACTTTGCTCCTTTAAATATTTTCTTGATTTTTTAAAATAATATTGTCTTTTCATGGTGGCTGTGACTAAGCTCAGAATTATCCGTAGTTTTGCCTTATATTTCATTATTGAAAACTTTACTTATAATGTGAGTAATTTTTAGGTTTTTTTTAAATATAAAGCTAGTGTTTCTGCAAATTGATTTACTTTTGCTTTTGCTTTTGTTTATGTTCCCTTGCAGGAAAGTAAAACACAAAAATGTTGTTCGATTTATCGGTGCTTGCACTAAACCACCTCAGCTCTGTATAGTAACAGGTCTAATCCTTCATCATTTTTGTGTTTACCTATAATTATTGATGAGGTAAATAGATAATGTCTTATTCAAAATTTATAGGATTTGATTCCCTTATTCACGATAGACATTTTATGAATGTGTACGAATAATAAAATTTGTGTATCCTTTCTGAATTTCTTAGAATGCATGTTTTTGACCTACACAAAGTGCATCGCTAAGTTCTGTGGTTTTAATGGGTGGGTTCCACTTTGTGATTACCAACAAAATCCTAACCCTAGTTTTAATGGGTGGGTTCCACTTTGTGATTACCAACAAAATCCTAACCCTAGAATAGAGAAAACCTTAAACCGTAAAACATCTTATAAAAATGTGCTTTTAATTCTATGTATGATGTATTCGATGAATTAACTGAATGTATTTCTTTTGAGTTGTTTCTATTGCATTCTACACATGCAAACTTTTTCATTGTTTCTCTCATTAGCTCAGGCATTTGCTTCTTGAAGGCTAGCATGGTATCAAAGCATGTTAGCCACAGTTGAAGCTTGGAGTGTGAAAAGAGATATATGTAGATGGAACACATGAAAGGAAATATTTGTACACTTGCACCTTGAGTAGGGTATTGCTAAGTGACAGTTGATGCCAGATTTACTAGGAGCCACACACTCTAGTAGTGCATGAAGGCACACAATACTATGCAAAAGCATGCATGCAACAAAGGCAACACATGAAGGTAAGCACATAGCAGTGTGCAAAGGCAATAGATAACAGCACACAACAGTGCACAAAGGCACACAGGTGGTGGTCACACAAATTTGCAAAAATGTAGGTGACATGCACATGTATATGTGCAAGGTAGGTAATGCATGCATAGATTTATACAATGCATGCATAAATATGCACAACAAAGGTGTACACATATAGCTCTATACAATGTAGGATGTATGTACAAATATGCAAAACATAGATGGTGTATGCAAGGATTGCATGTGCACAATCAAAGACTGGTAATTGCAAGTGGTGCACACGTGTTGCGAGTACATAGCCTTAGATGGAAACACCATAGGTAGCGTAAGGACTAATGCTTATTTTGCATAAAAACTATCCAACACATTGACAATCACTCCTTAGTGGCTACATAAGTTGTAGAAACCTGAAAGGGTGTGACTAAAGTAGTTTAGACCTTATGTAACAACGTTGTCCCTGAGAACGTTGTTCGGCACCCCAAGCGTTTCCCAAGCAGATTCTGAATCGGGACAAAACTCAAGAGGAATATGCCTTAGCAATCAACAATCTTGAAACACATGCCAACAAACGATGTGTTATTGTTAGCATGTCTCCTGAGCGGTGTTTCATAAACAATGTTCATGATACGCTAACAAGCTAGATAGGACTCCCTTGCTCCACTCACGTGGACACCACGGGGACTGCCAGCTGAACCCTCTAGATTCATCACCGTGTGCTGGTAGTTGGTGTCGCGCTCCAAGGAGCGCACGCAACATCCCATAGCACATCCCATGACACACTCGGTAAAAACACCCCAACGCAGAGTTGAACTACGCAACCCTCCCAGGCAAGGTCCTACTGAGTGGGGTAATGAGGTAGGTCGTAGCCTCCTCTTTCTAATGCATGGAACTGCCATGCTAGTATGGTTCCGAAGACACAAGGAGCGGAGGACCCCTTGTGCCCCCACGACCCTCGAACCGTGGGGGAGGTAGCAGGCTACCAGCAACCCTGCTACCTCTCTCACAATTCTCCCCCGCTTAAAACGAGCGACGCCCTCGGAGCATGGCCTAGGTAACCCACGAGGCTGCTACATCAAAACCAAGGGGGAATTCCGTCAATTCTGGGGAAGTACACCCATGCTATTCTGAGTCAAATTCGAAGGGATCTTTGGTTCTGGAAGGTCCAATCACGATACGCTAACAAGCTAGATAGCACTCCCTTGCTCCACTCACGTGGACACCACGGGGACTACTAGCTGAACCCTCTAGATTCATCACCGTGTGTTGGTAGTTGGTGTCGTGCTCCAAGGAGCGCATGCAACATCCCATAGCACGTCCCATGACACACCCGGTAAAAACACCCCAACGTAGAGTTGAACTACACGACCTTCCCAGGCAAGGTCCTACCGAGTGGGGTAATGAGGTAGGTTGTAGCCTCCTCTTACTAATGCATGGAACTACCATGCCAGTATGGTTTCGAAGAGACACGGAGCGGAGGACCCCTTGTGCCCCCACGGCCCCCGAACCGTGGGGGAGGTAGCAGGCTACCAGCAACCCTGCTACCTCTCTCACACCTTACACTATTTTTGCTACCTAATATGGAATATTTTTCAAAAGGGTCGATGAACTTTGAAAACCTAAAAGGGTTGATTCTACTGGGTTTGTGGTGTTCAAAGTAGCAAAAATAGTCCAAGTAGAAGTCTAAGCAGTAGGTTAGGGGCACATTTGTCTTTCCTACCCACTCTTAACATAGAAGTGATCCTTAATAATGGGTTTTGTGGATATGCTTGAGAATGACTACAAGCAAGGGTAAGTAGCAAGATTGGCCAGAAGAACTAGAGTCGAGAAGAAAAGCAAAGGTTCAACAAGAAGATTAAGAAGAATATGGCATATAAAAGAAGTAGCAAAAAGGGCTATTGTAGAGTAGAGTGGAACTCTGTATGAGCAGATAAACAGAAAGGTAATGTACAGTGGCTAGAGGAGACTAGGCAGTGATAGTGACCATGGCTTTGCAATATTTGTCTGTGTTGTTGACAGGGAACAATCAAGACCTTACAGATCTAACAATCAGGATGAATATGAATTGATTGTTAATCAAGCTGATGTCATTGATTGTGCAAATGTTGCTGCAACTTGTGCAGTTGACTGCTTGGTCATGAATATGGCAGTAACTCAAAACGTGATTTTTAGAAAGGACCTCTTTACAAATTGAATAAAAAATATTGTGGCTTAGTTACGGGCTAGATACAAACTCGTAACCAGTGAAAGGAATAAGAACTATGTTAATCAAACCTTGCAATGGAGCAAAGGGACTTCAATTGAGGAACATACTATACATTTTTCGTTTGAAGCAAAATCTACTGTCATTAAGTGCAGTGGTCAGAAAAAGTTTTTACATAAGTATGAAAACAACACATGGAAAGGTAGATATGATGAAGAACATTATCAAGTACCTCATGGGGAAGCTAGAAGACAAGCACATGTCTTGAATGGTACTGCATAGATAGCACAAAAAGGACAACCTGTTTCACATTAGTTTATGGATGCTGCATACTACTACATAGTAGCCAATGTGAAAAATCCAACAAAGCTCTCTCGGAAGCACTTTGGCATGCTAGACTAGCAAATGTGCCTCTTTAAAGGATTTGCAAAGTCAAGGATGTTGCAAAGCATCTACAAGTGAAGACTCCATGATGTGAGGTTTACATCATGGGCAAAGTGACAAGGCATCCGTTCAAGAGAAGTAGTTGATAGTCTACAAGAAAGTTGGAGCCAGTACACTTTGATTTGTGTGGACTAATGCCTATAGAAATGTTTTGAGATAATTATTACTTCATCACCTTCATTGACATTTGCAACAAAATGATATGGATTAAATGCTTCAAATACAAACTCTAGGTTTTTGATTCCTTATAATTGTGGAAAGCTCTCTTTGAACAGGAATGTGGTTACACCATTAAGACATTGACTAGACAATGAAGGGGAGTATCTTCCAAAGAATTCAAAGAATTTCTAAAGAAGGAAGAGATTAGACATGAGGCCAAAATGCTAAGAACACCACAATAGAATGTTGTGCTAGCATGAATTACTAGAACACTAGTTGATCAGGCCAAGTCAATGCTAGTATACAAAAAGTTACTGGCCTATTTGTGGGGAGAAGCACTAGACATAACAATCTAAACAATGAATAGTTTCCTAGAAAAACATACAAAAACATCTAATGAAATGTGAACATGAAGTGCTTCTAGCATGAAAAGGTTAACTATTGTTTCCTAAAATATGAAGGAGAACCATGAACAAAATAATCAAATAGTGAACAATCTCCTAGAAATTCATACAATATAATCAAGTGAAATATGAACAAGTTCAAAATGTTTGGTTCATAGTGCTATTGTTTAAGCTTGCTTGAGCTTTAGAACAAATTTCAACTATGTACAAGTAGGACTCTTTATCTAGTATGGAACAAATACAAAGGACTACAAGATGTTCATTGCACAACAATGAAGGACTTTGATCCTGTGAGATGTAATCTTTGTATAGCAAGGTGAGTAGTCCATCATATCGGATGATAAAGCCAAAACCTATCACTTGAAGCATAATGATCAAGCTTTGGGTGACTTATATGTAAGAATTTTAGTTTTTGGAGAAGGAAGTAATCCTCTAAATGTGATGACTTTGTCATAAACCTTAAAATCTATGAGAAAGTGGTAATACTAGTTGTCAAAGTAGCAACAAATTGCACTACGAAGACGACATGGTCAACAAGAACTAACACATGCACAATTTCAATAGCTAGAACAATAGGAGGTGTAAAATTTGTTTTGATTTCAATGAAGAAGGCAATGCATATGTTCCTTAGCACTTCATAGGCAAGGGATGTTACAAAACTCATTATCTTCTAGATTGGCAAGTTAGACACTCATAGTTAGTATTCAACGCAAGTGAGGAAGATGAAATAAGACTTCTAGACATCACCAAAAAGCCACTTGGTAGAGTAAAGTTTAAATAATTTAGAGATTGATTAGGATTAAGCAATACCTTAGCTAGATGATTGGCTAATTGATAGACTTAAGGCCACTTATGTTACGATGTTGCCCTTGAAAAGCATGCTACTGCATCAACCTTGAGTCCCAAGTTAGTAAGGAATGGAGGGTGGACTCAAGATGGACTACGCCTTAGTTTTTACAGTAGTTGCAATCATAGTAAGAGTCATGGTACTCGTTAGATGTTACTTAGAAGTGCAGCAACAATGCCTTAGGTGTGTACACATGCATAACAACCTAGGATATACACACATGCACACACATGGGACAAACCATAACACAATGTGATGCAAGATATCATAACAAGACAACAAGGAATGCACATTTGGCCCTATTGATGGGACATCACCTAGTCCTAAGATGTCAGTCCTCATTTGTGTTGTGTGTTACATGGTTGTTGTTGTGCTTGTGTGTTTGACATATTTTCCAAGCATTTGGAGAAGTTTCAAGATTGAAGGGAGCTTGAATGAGAGGTTTAAGACTTCAAACCAAACACCTATTGAAGGGTTTGCCTAGAAAGATGTCTTTTGAAGACTTTTGTTGTAAAGATGTCTTTTGTACTAGTAAGACTCTTTTTCTTGGATGAAAGACGTCTTTTCCATTAGTTGGATGTCTTATGTGCTTGCTTGGCTCTTGGGAAAGATGTCTTTTTGCACATGATTTCCTCGTGGAAAAGACATCTTTCCATGCTAAAAGACATCTCCCTAGGTGAGACTAATGACCATAATTTTGTAATTTGGGTGCCAAGATATCTAGAAAACTATAAATAGGCATCAAGGCGAAGAATGAAGAGAAGACAGAGGGTATCCAAGAGAGAGGTGCATGACAAGAGACTAGAGGAAACAGAAAAGTAAAGAAGAGGGTAAGGGAGAAGCTCATCTTGAGCAATCCTTGTAAGGCTTCAGAGCCATTGTGGATGTGTGAGTATGGTTGTGAGGGGATCTTGAGTCCTTGTCTTTCTTGTAATGTCCATGACAAGGCCTCATTGTGATGTTCTTAGCATTTTGTATCCAACAATTTCTACAATGATCTCCACAAATGGTTTGTAAATTTAACATTCCTATCATTCACAAGATTCAATGGAAGACCATGCAATCTTACAACATTTTGGAAATACTAGTGAGCAGCATGAGATGTATCATTGCTTCTCTTACAAGGAATGGAATGTGCCATTTTAGTGAATCTATTAACAACAACAAAAATAGAATCATGACCAGCTTGTGTCCTTGGAATCCTATAAATAAAATCCATAGAGACACTCTCCCATTAGGTATGAGCAAAGACAAATAATGTCCAACAAAACCTTTTCCTCCATTGAATTTTTGGCAAACAAGAAACTTCCTAACAAATTTATTTACATCATTTTTCATAGCTGGCCAAAAGTAGCTTTTCCCCACAAGCTGATAGGTCATTGTTTCACCCATGTATCCAGCCATGTTACAAATAAGCTTTTTATTCAAAAATCTTGATCTAAAATCACACTTTAGCACACATGCCTTGCCATTCTTGAAGAGGATGCCCATGTTGTGGATTATAGTCTCTTCACCTATCCACTCTACCAAGCAATGGAACATTAAGATCCTTCCAAACCTTTCCAAAATCAGCATCATGAGAGTGCAAAGAAGTCAAGGTCTCAAGTGCTACTTGAGCACATGAGTGATTCACAATAAGAATTCTTGAAAGAGCATTTGCCATCACATTACTTTTCCCACTTCTATGTTTCAACACAAAGCAAAATTTTTGGAGTTGCTCCACCCATTTCATATGCTAGGCACTCAACTTCTTTTGCAAATTCAAGAATTGCAATGTCTTGTGATCAGTCAATAACAAAAATTCACTTCCCAACAAATAATGCCTCTAATGTTTTATGGCTTTGAAGTATAGCATACAACTCTTTTTCGTAGAGATTATACTTTTTCCTTGACATATTCAATTTTTCAGAGAAAAATGCAATGGGCTTACTTTGTTAGGATAGCACCCCTCCAATTGCAAGTTCACTTGCATCCACCTCTACTTCAAAAAGCTTAGAAAAATTTGAAATAGCCAACATTGGAGCACTACAAATTTTTTCTTTTAACACTTGGAATGATTTTTCCTTCTTATCATCCTACACAAAATTTGAATTCTTCTTCAAACAAGCAAGCATAGGCCATGCAATAGAACTGAAATTTCTAACAAACTTCCTATAAAAACCAGCCAAACCAAGAAAAGATCTCACCTCTCCCACATCTTTAGGTGAAGGCCATTCCTTGATTGCCTTGATCCTGCTTGGGTCCATCTTGAGTAGGTTCTTTGAGACAACATGACCTAAGCACATAATTTCCTTTGTCATAAAGTGGCATTTCTTGGTATTGATCACCAACTTAGCCTCATTCAACTTTGAACATGCTAATCTCAAGTGTCACACATGCTCTTCTTCATTATAACTATACACAAGAATATCTTCAAAGAAAACAATATAACATTTACCAATAAGAACCCTTAGAACCTCATGCATAAGCCTCATGAAAGTGCTTGGAGCATTTGTTAGCCTAAAAGGCATGACTAACCACTAATATAAACCATCAAGGAAATTGATGGTGCTACAAGCAAGAGAGACAATGAGCATAAGAGGCTGGAAGAAGCATGAAGACTTGATCCATTGGAGTGAAGAAGGGCCTGAAAATGCCATTTGGGTTCATGAGTTTGATTTGGTTTTGTGGGTGCTCAATGCCATCCCAAGTGTAATGCCAACTAACTTGAGGTCAAGTATCCCTTCAAGGGTGGGAGCGATGATGAGGACATTACCTAGCCCTAAGATGTCAATCCTCATTTGTGTTGTGTGTTTCATGTTTGTTATTGTGATTTTGTATTTTTGACATGGTTTCCAAGCATTCACATAGGTTTTGAGATTGATGGAGGCTTAAATGAGAGGCTTAAGACTTCAAATCAGAGTCTATCTGTTGAAGGTTTTGCTTGGAAAGATGTCTTTTGAAGGCTCTAGCTGTAAAGATGTCTTTTGTACTTGTAAGATGTCTTTTCTTGGATGAAAGATGTCTTTTTCATTGGCAAGACATCTTTTGTGTTTGCTTTTCTCTCAAGAAAGAAGTCTTCTTGAGGCCAAAGACGTCTTTCTGCACATGATTTCCTCTTAGGAAAGATGTCTTCCTAGGCTAAAGATATCTCCTTGGGTGAGACTAATGACCATAATTTTGTAATTCAAGTGCCAAGACATTTAAAAACCTATAAATAGGCATCAAGGGTTGGACTGGAGAAGAGAGAGGGTGTCCAAGAGAGAGGACCATGACAAGAGAGATTAGGGAGTAGTGAGTTATAAAGGAGAGAGTGAGGAAGAAGCTCATATTGAGCAATCCTTGTAAGGCTCCATAGCTCTTGTCGGTGTGTGGGTGAGGTGGGAAATACGCTAGTTCTTTGTCCCTTAGAAATGGTCTATCTTAGATCCACTTGGCGCCATCTAGCCTATCTCAGATCCATCAATTTTTTTATAGGTAACATTATGATTCTTGTCAAGAAGTGGCAACACTAGGTTGGGAATACTCATAGATCCACAAAGGTAGATCAATGTAATTCTTTGCATAGAAATTTGCAATCAAACTCTGCATATGCCTGAGAGAATGACAATCCTCCTAGGTGTCTTTCTTTGAAGATGTGCCTTAGCAATGCATAAAAATGCCACCTTTTGATCAAGAGCACATCTAGTTGTGTGCATGGTGATAATAGATTGCATCTGTCTTCCTTTCATAACCTCAAGGTTTGGAGGCCCTCAAGACCTCATTTTTGCTAGATTAGCGTCTCTAGGATTGAACATCTTCAACATGAAAACATGGAACACCAGATGATACTTTGGCAGATATGTTGCCAACTGCAACTTGTATGCAACAAGGTTCAAATGAGACCAAATCTTGAAAGTTTCATCATAGCATCTCAAGAACTTTTGACTTGCATGCTTCTTCGACCTCATCTACCTTGTATAATCCATTTTCAAAAGAGCCCATTCACCAAATTCAAACAACGGTTTGCCCATGTTATTATTATATTTTTTATTTGTTAGATAGACTTCTCCAAGTACAACTTGGCCACCTCAATTTGATTCGCCCATGATTTCACAAACTTGTTTGTTGAAAGATTTTAACCTTGACGAGAGGGTTCCAACAGTTAAGGTACTATAAGTTGCCTTCCTAAGGCCAACTCTTCTAGAGAAAATCCTATGGCAGAGGACTTTTAGATGTTGTAATTGACTGTGCCATGGCCAACAAGGTTACCTAGTTGGTTTGATCAAATCGGATAAAATGCCTTATGTGCTCTTTCAAGACCCAATTCACCCATTTTATTTGCATAAGGATGATAGCCCATGCATATTTGCAACATTGTACCCATCATCTTGAACAACTTCCACGAAAAATCTCCTACGAAACAAGAGTTCCAATCAAACATATTGTTGATTGGTAGTCCAAATTATGGAATTGCATGATTGATTAATAAAGATGTTGCATTCTTAGCCATGCAATGTGTTGAACATGGAAGGAAAATGACATATTTGAAAAATTTGTCCATAGTTGCAAGGATGTTGAAAAATCCTTGTACAATGGGGAATGCGGTGATGAAGTCCATGGAAATAGTGACCCATGGAAGTTATGGAATTTCCAAGGGGTGGAGCAAATCCCTTTGGTCTCTCATTAAAACTCTTGTCCTGTTGACATACCAAACAACATTAGACAAAGTTAGCCACATCCACCCCCAAGTTTGGCCAATAAAAACTCATCTCCTCCAAATCTATAGTTCTCTTTTGCCCTAGATGACCTGCCTAGAGGGTGCTATGACATTGATCAATAATTTCAGAAGATAAAGCACCCTAGTCTGGAACATAGATTTTGTGTTGTTTAAACAAGAACAAGCCAACAACTCATAAGCATGTTGATCATGATGTAGTCCATCTTGAATTTTTTCCTTGAGTTCATGGTTAGCCACTACCCAAGAGCTATTGGGCTGTTCCATTACCTTCATTGGACACATTTGAGGATACTGACTGAATGCATCAATTACCACATCCTCTTTGCTTAGTCAATACACAAGTTGAAGGTCAAACTCCTATAGGAAACTAAATCACTGTGCTTGCTTTTGACTTCCATTTGGATTGGATGAGTCGACAGCTCTTGGTAGTGTCACCATAACACCTCCCAAGAGATTGTGTCACCATGTGCAAAGGTAGTACACAATAGTGAACATTTCCTTTTTGTGTATTAGCCACAACTGTTTTGTGGGGTTTAGCGTAGTACACAATAGTGAACATTTCCTTTTTGTGTATTAGCCACAACTGTTTTGTGGGGTTTAGCTTCTTTGATTCTTAGACTACTAGATGATTATCTTGTAAGAGAACACCTCCAATTATCTCATCCAAAGCATTAGTGTGAACTTCACTTGCTTTTGTTAAAGGCTTCTTGGCACTTGTCATCCCACTTCTATGGAGCATCTTTCTTTTGCAAATTGGTCAAGATTGCTGTGACACTTGAGAACCCCTAGGCAAACTTTTTGTAAGAACTAGTTAATTCTAGGAATTGGCATACCTCATGCATGTTCTTCGGAACTATCCTTGTTGCAATGGCTTCCACTTTCTTTGGGTCTAGTTTTACCTTGCCTTCACCAATGATATGACCAAGGAACTTCAGCTTTGTTTTCTTGAACTTGCACTTCTCTTGTTTGACATACAACCTATGCTCTTACAATCTAGAGAACACCAAAGCTAAGTATTGAAGGTGCTCCTCCATAAAGCAAGAGTACACAAGGATGCCATTGAAATACACAACCATGAACATGTTAAGATATGAACAAAATACTTCATTCATGAGAGCACAAATAGTGGTAAGAGCATTGTACAACCCACAATGCATCATAGTCCATTCATAGGAGCCATTGCAAGTAACACAAGTTATTTTCTCTTTATTATCTTTTGCGATGTACACTTGATAATAACTTGGACGTAGGTCAAGTTGACAAAACTTGAACATTTACAAGTTGATTGAATAGGTATGACACCAAAGGTACTCAATACCTATTCTTGATGGTGATCTTGTTTAGTAATTTGTAGTCACAACACAACCTTAGTGTCCCATCCTTTTTTGCAAATAGCTCCAAAACTCCATATGGAGGGGTAGTTATAGAAGCCTTTTTCACTAGGCTCAATTGCTTCTTCAATTCTTCTAGTTTAGGAGTAGCTATATTAATGCTACCTAGGAGGGGTAGTTTTGATAACACCTCAATTTTATGATACACTACACATTGTTTAGGTAGTACTTTCGACAACTTTGTTGGCATAAGGTCCTTATACCTCCCAAGAACTTCTTCAATGTGTGCATCCACCTCGGTTGTCTACTTCCACCTTCCTCAAGACCATCAAAAACATCTGTTGGGTTGGATCCAAAGCAATCCTCATCATCACCATTGGTGACACAATTTGGGCATCTTGAAACATGATAGTTGCTCTTGGTGTAGATGACTTTACTGCACAAGGTTAGTTCTCATGCAAAATGTAAATGACATTGAGGCAGGGAGCGACCAACACCTTTGCCTTCTTCAAGAAATCTTGTCCAAGAATGACTTGGAAAGAGTTGATGTCTAAAAATGAGAAATCTAGCTTGCCACTTCATTGGCCTACCTTCACATCCACTCCCTTCACCATTTTGGTACACTTGAGTGGGCGGAACTTGATCAACTTACATGATGCAGAGGATGGATCTACTCGCAAATTGAGTTTGCAAGCAATTTCCAGTGATAGAAAGTTGTGGTTGGCACTTATGTCAACCAAGACATCCATTGTTGTTTAAAAGAGCATCAAAATCATTTGGACTGAACACAATTGGGTTTCTTGCTTTGGTTGTTCTCCTTAAACATTCTATTGAATCATTATAGGCACCAAGAAATTTGCTCCATCACAACCAAGGTTATAGTCTCTTGTCGAACATTGTTGACCTAAGTTACTTACAATCGAGCTTGGGGTTGACATTGTAGAGCATTTAATTGTTGGTTACCATTTGGGCCCCCTCTAATAGGTTTTCGATTTGGGTTTATAGGACAGTGATGAGACATTAAGTGGCATTTTATTGACACTGTAGAGCATTTTATTGTAAGCCATGGATTCGGGAAGTGTTTCATGTGCCTTGTGTTTGTAGTCTAGTGTTCGGTTGTGGTTTGTATCTCCCATGTATGCTCCCTTGCCTTTCGCATCATTATTTTGGGATTTGTGCATGTGTTAGGCTCCCAAAGACATTTTCGACCTAATTCGGGCACCTTGAGCTTCGTTTGGCATGTTTCCTTGGAATTCAAGTTTCATCCGGGATCAAGAATTGAAATCCTAGAAAGGGGGTATGTGCTAACTTCCTTGTGTTAGCACATCCCCTTGTCAACACATCCCTTGCTTGTCCAAGTTTGGGTCCAAGTGCCAAAAGTGTGATTTGATTGACTAGGGCTATGTTGACGGACCTATGTTGACTCCTAGGTGTTGACGAACCTTCACTGTTACATTGCAAAAACTATAAATACTCCGGATGAGCTCTCACACACATCATAGACAACTTTGATTTCATTTGGCTTTTGACATCTGGTTTGTGTAAAGAGCTCTTCCTTCCTTGGGTAAGTTGATTCCTTTCCTTGTATTGTGTGTGATTTGAGTTGATGCTTTCACAAGTGTGGTTAGACTTTACCTTGCTTATGTAGTCTAGAATCGTTTGATTGATGTAGAGTCCAATGTTTGCATGGTGAATAAAGCTTATGGTTTTTCTTTGTTCTATCATTAATGTCTTAAATATTAAAACATTAAAAATATTTATTTAATTTATGTTTTATCAAGCTGTGACGATCCATCCTTATCTAAGGAGGTTACAATTGTACAGCCTAGTGTGATGGCTGTGACTAAGAGCCATTTATTGCATTTCATGTGTGGTGTTGCACCTATTCCCAATAGTGATTGTGACATGAGCATTGTGCTTGTCCCCACAAGCGATTGTGATGCATGTGTGTTTATTATCGTTTTATTCTTATATTCATAAAATCCATAAAAATTCTAAAATATAAAATTATAAATATGTTTTCTATTCCCTACTGTGGCAACACAGGCTTTTCCTTGTATCATACGTATCATAATCTCTTTTATATTTATTGAACGTAATGATATACACTAGTGTTCTTGGCAATCCACTCAACATCTTTCAAGCTTACTATTGGATCACACTGTATTTTGTATGATAAATTCCATTGGTCAAAACCAGCAGGACCCCTATCATTGGCATTGTTGCTAGGGAAGGCGTTGGTGAATTGCCTTGAAACAGTTGTACATTCACAATGTTTCTTTTTTTAATTTGTTAATTTTGTAGGAATTAGGGGACCAAAGCAACCATGGCTGAATTGAACAATGAAAATAGATTAAAGCAAAAGCTTCAATTAGTCCAAATCACTTTCAAAAACATGGTGGACAGAGCAGCACCTCTAATTGTGATAAAATTTCATCAAGACAAATGGGGATGATGGTGTGATATACATGGACAATTTTGCAAAGTACCTAGAGAAGTTGCCCTTGCTGCCTTTGAGGAGGCTTTGTCTAATGAAGGTGTCATTGAGGATTTGGCAGATTACGAACCCTTGTCACCCTAGCAATAAGAGTATAGTGCTCATGAAAAGCAAGAACTTCATGATATAATTGTGGAGTAAGCATATGAGCACATACATGCTGGGAAGTAGGTAGGACCTTCTCATAGTCACTCCCATTCCTATAACATGCATGATTCTAGGGGAATGATGTCCATGCATCTTTGTCTGTGGGACTTGAGCTATACTTGTGATGATTTGAAGTGGTCCATCATTTCATATTTGTCTTACCTTCATTTGAATGGAGGTCTTGATGGCTTGGATGAGTCATTTTTTCCATGGACCTACAAGGGTCAAATTTATGAAGTGGTTTGCATCCTACCTGAGAGCATTGAGGAGAGCAAAATCAAAAAGGATGATATGACTGACATTTCACATTTAGTGGGTAGTTGAATGATGATCTGTAGCTTCATATTCAAACATTTGTCATCTCTTATGAGCTACAAGGGTTGAACATGGATTGGCAAAAAATGTGTCTTTTTCCTCACACACTCATTGATTGTGCTAAAACATGGTATTAAGCTCTTTCAACCAACTCCATCTTTTCTTGGCAGACTTGTTAAAAGCTTTTAATGTCAAATTTCAATCTTATGTTTGAGTTGCAAACCTTAGAAAGAAGCTAACAAGATAGAAGTAGGATACTAATGAATCATTAGATGTGGTCATAGAATGGTACAATTGCATTTTCAATCAATGTCCAAATCATGGGTTTAGCAAATGTGACCAATTAATGCACATGGTAGAAGGAATAAGGCCTGAAACTTGTGAAAGGGTGAATAGGTATATCATGGGTAATCTCTACCAGAGGTCCGTGAGTCAAATTGCTTTTTGTTAGATGCTATGGCTAAATTAGAAGGTGAATTCCATAAGCATGCCAATGTAGAGGAAGCCAGTGTAAATAGGTATATCATGGGTAATCTCTACCAGAGGTCCGTGAGTCAAATTGCTTTTTGTTAGATGCTATGGCTAAATTAGAAGGTGAATTCCATAAGCATGCCAATGTAGAGGAAGCCAGTGTAAATCTCAAATGTCAGAAGCATGTAAAGGATGTTGAATGTAAGATTCAAGCTTCTAATGTTGTTGAAGTTCTTGTTTAGGAAAGCATGAAAACTAAAAAGACTTTAGTAGACCTTGCCAATGTTGTTGACAAGGTTTGGGATGTATTAAATCAAAAGATGGCATCATGTTTCAATGACTTGGAAAATAAAGTTGTTGAAGTAGCTGTGAAGGCAGTTACACCACAAGGTAGAAGTGATCAAAATTTTATCCTTATGGTCCACTTTTTTAACCACAACTTCAACAAGGAATGGAATCTAATTCTTGGATCTTGACACCCTGGAGTCTTCCCTCTACATTGCAATAGTCTTCCTCATGTCATCCTCCTTCCTATTGTGAAATTCAACAAGCTATGAATCAAATACCGTATGCAATTTCCCATCAATATTGGCCATATGCACTGCAACTATCTTTGCAGCCGTAGGTCCAACAATGTCCATCATGGCCCTCTATTCCATTATAAGAGGGAATTTTAGATCAACCATAGTGGGAACATGTCTAGTTTGTTAATGCAAGGTACTACCCTCATTTTCCATTATCATACACTATTGGGTAGCACCACAATAATCAAGTTCCTTCCAAGGCATGAAATTCATCACCTCATAAATGACAACATTTTTGTAAAAGCAAGAAAAACACAATGATCAATGATGATTCATGCTCATCCCTTTCATCATCATCATATTCAAAGAAATGGGACGAAGGAGGGTGTATTTCTAAAGGTTAAGAAAATTAAGTTTTCACTTCTTCCTTAGTTAAAGGTAAAGGTAAAGCGTCCACTAGTGGAAGGAAGAAAACTTCATCTTTAAAATTCATCCAACAAGTTCAACACATGGAATGCTATGAAACACCTCAATCACCTCCTTAGTTGATGATGTTGATAAAAAAAAGAGGTTGTTAGGTGCCAGCCTTGAACTTAGTCATGGGAGAAGAGTCCTCCACGTAATGGCTTTGGTGGTATAGTATGATTTATTTGCTTGGTGTGTATTTTTGTTTGCATATTTTTTGAAACTAAAGATATCATTCTTTAATTTTCTTATTCTTTTGGTTTGGTGTGATTGTGTGCATGTTTTTGAGCATACAGATCAATCAAGTTTGGTTTGATATTTTGTTAGTGATGATTTTTGTGTATTTATTTTTGACATTAACAGTTAATCAATTTTGATTTTTTATATTCTTTTGAGTGTGTCCTGTGTGAACTTGGGAAATTAGTTAATGTGCTTTATGAATGCTCACCCTATAAGCCAATGGTGGATGGGTGGGTTATAGATGTGATGATGATGATGTAAGAGTGCCAAATAGGTTGAAAGTGGAGCCTTGATCGATGGAAGGTCCACACAACAAAATTTGTCCATCCACTTTTCCTCTATCCATCATTGGTGAACTAGGAGCAAATTCAGTTGGGAGTTGGGACTCGTACCATGAGTTGTTGAAGTTATTGCTAATGGAATCGTGGGTAGGTGATGGGTTCACACCTTAGGGTGTGAGGTCTAGAATCTTGGATAGTACTTGGTCATTGGTAAAGAAAGGGTGTGTCATTGAGGGTTCTTGTGACCATTGGATGGGTCTAATCGGTGTGGTTGGGCCAAAGTGCATGTGCTTGTCATTCTTGGCCATTGTGGTTAAAAGAGATTCATGATCTCATGGACCTATGCATGCTATGTGGTGAGGGATGAATTCTCATGTTCACACAAGTTAAAGACTCCATGTTGTGATCTAGCACACTAGTCATTCCCATGATTCCCATGCACCATTTGAAAACCCTCTTCTCATGAAAAAAAAGATGAAAAAAATTAATGAATATATATATGAAAAAAGAGAGAGGATAAGAAAAAAAGATGAAGAAAAAGATATAAAAAAAAAAGAGAATAGAAAAATATTGAAAACCATTTAAATAAGAAGAGGTAATGGGAAGAGCGATATGATCCCAAGCTCTTTGTTCCATGCAATTGGTACTAATATCATGTTGGAGTGATCTTGTAATCGCTCAAGAAAGATCAAAATGAGTGGTTGAACCAATAATCATGTAAAGTCTATCTCATGTTCAACCTGTTGCCTAGGTTACTTGACTCCTAAAATGTAATAGTCCAAGACAATCGCCTACTCATCCCTACCTATGACCATGAAGGCCTAGAAGTCTCTCTTTTAGTGAACTTCGGTAATGTCAAATGTTGCTTCCACCTAATCCCTCAACCAATTATTCCTTGGGGTCAAGATCATAATCCTTGATCCAAACCATGACCATGTCCATCATTAGGATCACAGTTACTTGGTCATGGCATTGTAATCATTGTTGGGATTAGGATTGGTTAGCATAGCCAAAAGGATCAACGAGAGGTTTTTGGTAAAGCAAAATTCGGGGAATTGACTATGCATACATGCATAGATGGAGGAAAACCATATTGGAATTTTGACTTCTAGATGAATTGTGACATGTTTTCATGGTTCGGTTTCATCAATGGTCAGATTGTGGAACAATAAAGGCTAAATGGCACTGGTAGTGGCAAGAGTGACATTGTGCTTTGAAGTAAAACTTAGGGGTCTATCTCTATTATGTGAATGCGTAGCTGTGAAGGGATGCAGGAGTGGATCTCTTACAGGGTGTAGGACATGCTCATGTGCACTCATGAGCTAATTGAATGGTTGGCTGGGAATCTGGTGACGTTGCACTCTTACCTTCTCTCTCTTTCCCATTATTTATTCTTGATCTCTTCCATTCCATTCTTGTCCATTGTTCTATGTGGTAGGAAGTTGATTGGGCAAAGTGGAGTCTTGAGATTTGGCCATCCAATGGGAATCCACAGGTGTTTCATCAATGGGTTTCACAAGGGAAAAAAGGCAAGTGCCTCCTAGGGGGAAGACCCACTTGTGAATCCTTGGTTGCTTGGCATTGTGAGCAAGTGAGCTCAAGCTTATCTCCCAAAGACAATGGTGGTTACATGGCATAAAGGAGTCGATTGGTCTTCCACTTGTGTGAGTGTTGACTCTATGAGCTTCAAGGTTTGATCATGACAAACTATTCTCACCTTATCTCACTTGTGCTTGTTTGTTTGATCTTGGGATACCCTATTTATATACTATTTTTATAACCCTTCTTTCCTAGTTCTTAGATCATGGGAATGAGCAAATTCGACATTATGATTTAAATCCCATGAGTTTGGATGGCATCCAAGATAAGATTTTAATGTTTTGGTCTTCTTGCTCTCTTTGTAGTTTGTTTGTGTTTGATCCTTGGCATTTCAAGCAAGTTGTATTTATTGGGATTTTTATGAGCATTTGTTCTTCTTGTTTTTCCCATTGGCATTTGTCGTGTGGTTCAAGCTAGGTGTCTTGTAACTCAGTTGTGGGGAAGAGGCATCGATTCTGTTATGTACTTTGTAATTTTAGTGGTTATTTAATTTATTTCTGCCTTACTTTTACTTGCCCATGCACACCTTGATTCCATAGTTATGATTATGTTTCTCTTGTGCCCTTGAGGATTATACTTATCATTGTTCCTATGGCCATTTTTTGCAATGATAGTATAATGCCTTGGGGATCTCACTTGATTTTTAGCATTTCCATGGCTCATCATGCCTAGGTGATTGCACTTGGAATTTTGTAGACCTACTTGGGAGGAGATTGAGAGATCTTCGTCCTTGGTCTATGGTCTTGCAAGAGAACCACCGTTCTTGGAAGAAGAGGAGCGGCAACACCAATTGTCAAATCCAACACTTGTTCTTGAGAGACCTAGAGGTAGGTAGTCATGCTCTTGATCTTTAGGTTGAGCATGTGTCCAACAATATCTTCCAAATGCATTCTAGAGGAGCTAGTAGGAGATGATTTGAAGGTGAATGACATGAAAGAAGGCATAGGTGCAAATGATGTGTAGTATGTGTAGTAGAGACCCATCCATGAGGCTAGGGTGATGGACCTTCAAGCATAGCTGTTGAGATTTCACATGTCTGTACCTTGTCCTTTTGGCTTCTTCCTATTCCATGCAAGCATGTTAGGGGGATTTTATCTTGAGCCACCACCCCTTGGCACTTCTTTGTGAGGTGGCTTGTATTGTGACATAGTCATGGTTTGTATTATACATATGTAATTTGTTTGCATTGATCTTGTCATGTGTCTAGTCCTTGTTTTTTGTCTTGCATTTTAAAGCTATGGGACTAACTTTCCTTAGTAGTGGGGGAACGATGAGGCATCCAGTGGCATCTTGTATATCTATTGTAGCCTTGGATTTGGGAAGTGTTTCATGCGTCCTATTTTTATAGTTTGGTGTGTTCGATTGTGGTTTGTGTCTCCCAAGCATGCTTCCTTGCCTTTGACATCATATGTTTGGGTTTTGTGCATGTCTCAAGCTTGTTAAAGTGTTTCTAATCTCGTTTGGGCACCTTGAGATCCTTTCGACCATGTTCCCTTGGATTTCAGGTTTCATTTGGGATGAACACTTGGAATCTTGGTTTTTTGGGGTGGGGAGGTGCATTGACTCCCCTGTGTTAGTGCACCCCCTACGTCAACACCCCTATGTTAGTGCACCCCCTACTTGCCTAGGTTTGGGCCCAAGTGCCCAAAGTATGATTCGATTGGCCAATGTTGCACTGATGGACCTTTGTTAACTCTTGGGCGTTGATGAACCTCCATCGTTGCATTGCAAAAATTATAAATACTTAGGATGATCTCTCACACACATCATAGATATAACTCTAATTTCATTTGGCTTTTGATGTTCGGTTTGTGTGAAGAGCTCTTCCTCTCTTGGGTAAGTTGATTTCTTTTCTTGTCTTGTGTATGTTTTGAGTCAACGCTTCAACAAGTGTAGCTAGACTCTATCAAATTGCTAGTTTTCTTAGGTAGCTCAAAATTGTTTAGTTAATGTAGAGTCTAGTGTTTGTGTGGTGAATAAAGCTTATGGTTTTCCCTTGTTCTACCATTGGTGCCTTAGACATTAAAAAATTCAAAATATTTATTTAATTATGTTTTATCAAGCTACGAAGATTCATCTTTATCCAAGGAGGTCATAGCTATATGACATGGTGTTGGGCCATCAAGGTTGTGACTAAGAGTCATTTTATTGCATTTCATGTGTGTTGTATTTGTCCCCAAGAGAGATTGTGACACAAGCATCATGCCTATTCTTAGGAGGGATTGCGATGCATGTGTGTTTATTATTATTTTATTTTTATATTCATAAAATCGATAAAAATTATAAAATATGAAATTATAAATATTTTCTTTATTCCCTACCATGGAAACACAGGCTTTTCCTTGTATCATATTTATCATAATCTCTTTTATATTTATTGAACATAATGATATACACAAGTATTCTTGACAGTCTACTCAACATTGTCTTCAATGCTTACGACTAGATCACATTGCCTTTTGTACAATAAATCCCATTGGTCAGAACTAGCGGAACCCCTATCATACAGTCTCGAGCAACATGGTTCCCCAATCAAATGAAGCATTTTATAACTGGACACCTTGGGGTATTGTTCATGGGATCCTCAAGACATGGTAGTTTGTCCCCAAACTTGTTTTGATCTATATGAGTATGATGCTTTTCATTACCTAGGTAAGAAGCTTGGGAACTTGGAGTAATGGTAGGGTGTGGGCCCCTAAAGTCACCATCGAAGTTTCTTCCATCAAAACCATCATATTTGGCACCAGACTTCTTATTGTTTTGACATGCACTTGTTATATTTTTTTCTTGTCTCTGGGGCTTAGTGTTAACTAAAAGCATTGCATCCCTCTAGTCCATGATCTTACGGGTTTTGATTTTTCTTGGACCATGGTTTTAGGTCATTAAAAAAGAGTCAGTACTTGCCTTCCTCATTGATATTAGGGACTTGCAACACCATGTCCTGATACTCCTTGATGTAATCTTCTAACTTTCCAGTTTGTTGGATCTCCTTCAAGATGACATTGATTAAAAACTTCCCTGAAGCTTTATCAATGGAGTTGCTAGGTGGAAATTTTTAATTAGCGCCATCTTAAATTCCTGCCATGTCTTGATAGTTCTTTGGGCTGTCCTAGAGTTCATCTTTGGAGGATGTTGAGCCACCAAGTTTTTACAACTCCCTCCAAGAATTGGAAAGCAATGCGAACTTGATTGTCCTCAACATACTCATGCATGTCCAGGAATGCTCCTTCACTTCCAAGAGGAAGGTGTCAATGAGGTTTTCATCATGATATCTTTTGTAGACTTTTGACTCCTTGGCTTGAAATTTAGGTGCAGACCACCTAGACTTGGATGTAATTGCATTCACTTGCACAACCAACTAGGTTTTTAGATTCTCATTCTCTGTTTCTAGGTTCATTAACCTATCCAGAATGTCTCTCATGGAGACTTGGATGTCATCAATAGCATACCCTATCCACTCCCCATAATTTTGTATCACAAAAGCTTGGGCCACAGAAAGCTTGTGCTTTATGCCTAAATTTTTCTCTTGTAGGTAGGGCACATCCGTAGTGTCCACAATTTCGTGGACCATCCTTGTTAGCTTAGCAACAAGCAAGTGGTGGTGGCTTTATAGCTCATGCACCTTTTCTAAGGATACATCAATATTCCTCTTATTAGTCATTTACACATCCTTCCGCTTGTGCACATCGTCGTACATGTTCTCATCTTTGTCCACATCCTTGTGCACCTCCTCATCCATGTTCTCATCTTTGTGTACATACTGTTATATTCAGGAATAGATAAAGAATCAAAGAAAAAGAAAACACAGGCAACACACAGCTTTGTGTGGTGTTTAAGCAAGCACACCACTGAAAATGCATGCGAATTGTTATTAAATAATTTTTGCTAGATACAATTATGGTTATAGGAACGTTTTTGGGCCGTTACGGAAGAGAACGGAAATTGGACCAGAACCACTAACTGCTGGAACCAGCAACTACTGCTAACTATTGCTCATTGCCGCTAACTGGTTTTGACCCGTGTTGGATCAGTCACCACATAACTTAACAATCTCCCACTTGGAGACGGATCAAACAAAAAACTCTTACTCCCTTGCTTATTCCATAGATGCTATTAATCCCACAAACAATGCCTCCTCATTGCTAACCATGGAGGCCTGCTAAGGTTGTGCAAAGTTTCAGCTTAGCAAAGGTTGTTTGGACATGTCTGCAGGGTTGTTTGAACCAAGAATCTTCCTCAGCAATAATATTCCATCATATATCAATTCCCGGATCTGATGATACCTCGGCTGAATGTGTTTGGATTTGGAATGGAAGACTGGATTTTTAGCTAGATGTATGGCACTTTGACTACCAGTGAAAAGCTCATTGCTGTCCTGTGTCTTACTCAATTCTTTTAGAAGATCCTTCAACCAGATCATCTCTTTTCTAGCTTCTGAGATAGCCATATATTCTACTTCTGTGGTTGAGAGAGCAATGCTCTGCTGAAGTCGAGACATCCAGCTCACAATCGTGTTGCCCATGGTAAAGAGACAACCAGTGTTGCTCTTCCTGCTATCCAAGTCACCTCCCAAATCCGCATCAGAAAAACCCTGTAGAGTAATGCTGCTCCTTTTAAAACAAAGTGTCATACTTGAAGTTCCTTTTAGATATCTTAGGAGCCACTTTACAGCTTCCCAATGCTCCCTTCTTGGATCAGACATAAACCTGCTAACAACTCCCATTGCATGAGCTATGTCTGGCCTAGTACATACCATAGCATACATCAAGCTTCCAACTGTTGAAGCATAAGGTACTTTGGCCATGTGTTTTCTCTCCTCATCTGTCTTTGGTGCCTGCTCCTTGGAGAGATGAACATGGCTTCCCATAGGAGTATTTCTGATCTTGGCATCTTGAAGACTAAACTTTTTCAGCAACTTTCCTATGTACTTTTCTTGAGATAGCTTCAGCAATCCCTTTGATCTATCTCTAGATATTCTCATCCCAAGTATCTGCTTAGTTGGCCCCAAGTCTTTCATCTCAAATTTTCTTGCCAAATGCTGCTTTAAGCTATTGATCTCCTTCATGCTAGTCCCTGCAACTAGCATATCATCAACATATAACAACAATATTATCTAACAATCATTAGTATTCTTGAAATAGCAACAGTGATCCATCTCGCTTCGAACAAAGCCATTTTTACACATAAATCCATCAAACTTTTTGTACCATTGCCTTGGAGCCTGCTTCAACCCATACAGGCTTTTCTTCAATTTACACATCAGATTTTCTCTCCCTGGAACTTGGAAGCCTTCTAGTTGTGTCATGTAAATGTCTTCTTTGAGGTCACCATGTAGAAATGTAGTTTTGACATCTAGCTGCTCTAGATGCAAATCATCAGCAACCACAATACTTAGCACTACTTTAATAGTAGTCAACTTTACTATAGGTGAAAAAATTTCTGTGTAGTCAATTCCCTTTTTCTGTTGGAAACCCTTAACTACTAACCTTGCTTTGTATCTTTTGCTACCATCATGTTCTTCCTTGACCCTGTACACCCACTTATTCTGCAATGCCTTCTTTCCTTCTGGCAACTCAGTTAGTGTCCATGTCATATTTTTGTGGAGTGACTTCATCTCATCTCTCATAGCCACCTCCCACTCAACACAATCTGTTGCTTGCATTGCTTCATCCAAACATTTTGGTTCCCCAGCATCAGTCAACAATAAGTAATGTAACGAGGGAGAGTACCTTTCTCTAGGCTTTGGTGTTCTTGCAGACCTTTTCAACTAAGGCTCTGGTGTGGTTGTTTCTGCAACGTCATTTTCATTTTCAGCTATCCTGTTTCCAGGATTTGCTTGAGTCCTTCCATCCACATCCCCCTCAGATATCTCTTCCAGTTCAGCCTTCTCACATTCCTTTTCTTGCTTCCCTGCAATGTTGGATTTTAAACTGAACCTATCCTTGTACACTATGTGTTCATTAAAAATGACATCCCTGTGTTTGATAATTTTCCTATTTTGATCATCCCAGAAACGATAACCAAAATTATCGGAACCATAGCCAATAAAATAACATTTCTTGGCTTTAGGATCAAGCTTATCTCTATCATTTGAATCAATATGCACATATGAGACACACCCAAAAATTTTCAAATGTGAAAGATTTACCTCCTTCCCAGTCCATACCTCCTCTGGTATTCTGAACTCCAATGGAACTGAAGGTGCTCGATTAATGAGGTAGGCTGCTATGTTAACTGCATCTGCCCAAAAGAACTTTGGTAGCCCAGAGTGTATTCCCATGCTCCTAGCTCTTTCATTCAAGGTTCTGTTCATCTGTTCAGCAACACCGTTTTGCTCTGGCGTTCTTGGAACTATCTTGATCATCCTGATCCCATTTTCTGAACAGAAATTCTTGAATTCTTGGCTGTCATATTCCCCTCCATTATCTGACTTCAGACATTTTATTTTTAAACCAGTCTGATTTTCTACTTCAGCTTTCCACCTTTTAAAAGTAGCAAACACATCATATTTATTTTTAAGAAAATAAACCCATACCTTCTTAGTGGAATCGTCAATGAAGGTGACATAATAGTTTGAGCCTTCAAGAGACTTCACTGGAGTTGGCCCCCATACATCTGAATGCACCAGTTCAAGCTTTTCAGTCTGTGATATCCTCCCTATCTTTGAGAAAGTAACTC